>JAUCMX010000015.1:13499008-13544008 GCA_033459395.1 Hemibagrus guttatus
ACACTTCCGCCATGGCAAAAAAGCTCCAGCTAACATATGGGGCTTAAGAGATAAACAAAATCCAGTCAACTCAATTCTTACTTTCAACAGCTCAAACCTTTCACATACAATACTGCACATGTCTGAACTGGAACAAAAAAAAAAACCAGACACTTGCTTCGAGCGCAATTACAAGACTTGTTAATAATAGAATAATGAATTGGCCCACGTAGTTGACAGGATGTGAATATTAATGAATCATTAGAGCGCCTGAGGTTCTGAATAGCTGTGAATGGCTTCGCTTTTCTGGAGCTCTTCAGGTGTGACTCAGCTCCCTCCTGCACATGACACAATATCCATCACCATCTGTTTCTCACATCTCTAATAAATAGGCATTATGGAGTACAAAATTAGCCACACCACCCAAAGAATGGCTTTATTTGGGCGAGCGAAGTGGCAATGCAGAGGAAATCTGAAATAATGATAGCGTGTATAACATCACAGACTGTAGGATTTACCCAGAATGTACTTTCCGATTATGCCGACATATCAATCAGGATAAAAACAAACATGGTGGATGTCAGATTCCAAAACCAGATAATGCGTTTAGCAAGGATTGTTTGGTCTGAGTCATAATTCGAATGTAAACACCGGTGCTACACTACATGCTCATGACTTTTTCTGTAAATATTTGGTGACTTCCGCTTAGCTCGGCTCTCGCTGGTTATCTCATGACCTCTAGTTCCGGTTTCCCAGCCAGTTAACCCTTTTAACACACACGGAGGAATGGAAATGGGTTTATGGGATATTTTCAATAAGTATAAATATAGCTGTGAGTCTGATATAAAAATGAATAAGGACTCTGTTGGCTTTCAATGTGTTTTAGACGTGTTTTTCCCTCTGTTGGATAACCTTACACAAAATTTTAGTGGTTGAAGGTAAAATTTTAGCTGCTTTTTAGATGAACAAGCACTTGGAGCATTTCAGAAAACAGAAATGGGTTTGATAAACTGAACTGCTGGTCATCCCAGGTGATTCATCCCCAGCCCAGGATCTTGCGTTATCTCTGAACAGCTCCGTGATCTCCCCTTCAGCCACTGCTCTCAACCTTAGGATAACCATGGACAATCAGCTGTCCTTTTCCTCCCATGTAACTAATATCACACGCTCATGTCAGTTTCTTCTGTACAACATCAGAAGGATTCAGCCATTTCTATCCACACAGGCTACTCAGGTGCTTGTTCAGTCTCTTGTCATTTCAAGACTGGACTACTGCAACTCTCTACTGGCAGGTCTACCTCTGAATGCATTCTGTCCACTGCAAATGATCCAAAAGGCAGCTGTGCGTCTTGTTTTCAACCTAAGTTCTACCACACCACCCCACTGGCTTCCAGTAGCTGCATGCATCAGATTCAAAACACTAACGCTTGCCTACAAAGCCAAGAATGGACCAGCACCATCTTACCTCAAAGCTCTTACTACTCCTAACATTAGACCTCGCTCTCTCCGATCCACTAGCACTGCTCGACTGGTCCCACCATCTCTCAGGGTACAAGGTAGGTATACATCTAGACTCTTCTCTGCTCTGGCACTGAGGTGGTGGAATGAACGGCTTATTTTTCCCTGTTTGTTTTATGTATTGTTGTATGCACATAAAAAACAAACAAACAAACAAACAAAAAAAAAACACACAACTCAGTTTTTAGCCTGATGGTTTCCTAAGACCTACTGAACCAGTGTTAATGTATTCATTGATAGAGACCTCAAAGCACTTTTGTACTTCTGCTAAATGGCAAAAATGTAATGTAAATTTACGTTGACTTTTGCATAAAAAAGTGTATATATTCCCCCTAGTAGGCTAGATAAAAACAAAAATACTATTAAAATACTACAAATTCTTAAAGTCCTGAATGTCTACTTTCATATGAGCGTCGTATTAAGCACCACTGTGGAGTGGGACATGACAAAGACATTCAATGGTCAACAAGGACACAACCAAACAGGAACAAATTTCATTTTTTGGCCTCTAGGGGAAAAGATCATCAGATTGCAGGATGCTAAACGTTGAATATTTTCTTCTTATTAATGTAACTGTATTGACTGATGAATGTCCAGAACATCCCTGCTGCACTACGCTAAGAATATGACAAGTTCAGTACCAAATACAGTTTATTCAAAACCCAGTGTCCTGGACAACATGTACATGCTCTCAGGTTGTGTGTGATAACAAATGCCATGGGAAAATACCCAGAAAAAACCCATGCAAAACAGAGGTTTATTATGCCCCAGCCATATGTTAATGCAGGTAGGTGTGACAGTTTGTTTGCATGCACATTCTTCACTCTCTCTCTCTCTCTCTCTCTTTCACACAGACATGCTCAGTCACATGACCGTTTGTAATTATGGTTTCACAAATTCGGATTAAATGTAGCTAGGTTATTGTGTGCATGTAAACTCATCTCAGCTCGTCTTTATCTGCTCATATATTTGCTTCCCAAATCTTTAATGAAGATGAATTTTTTTAATTAAAGTGGCTTATCATCCCACTGAAAGGTAAGCTATGTTTAGAAACCACCAATAACTCTCACAGCCTCTTAGGGAAAAGTAGAAGGTGTGTGTGTTCCGTCATTTTGATGATTGGTCTGAACAAAAGAAGCCCTGCTTTTGTGTTTCTATCTCTCCAGGACATGGCTTCCTGTTCTGGCCTCACACCTTGAGAACAAATGTCCCTGTCTGGGTGAGATAACGTTGACCATCTGCCCTGAACAAACACATGGCCTGATTTGTTAGTGAGATGAGAGCAATTTGCATTGGGAGAGAGTATTCAGGTGTTGTATTAGGTCGTAAATCATCTTCCTTAAGACATAGAACTCAAGAAGGGTTCTATGGAAAGCAGACTTGAGAGAGGGTTTCAGTTTGGAGAATATATCTTTTGACCCCCTTGAGGAAGCACAAACATGACTACGACTACGAAAGACAGAAGAAAGCACCCCCTTGACTCAGAATTCCTACTCGGAAACTCAAGAAGGTCTCTTCAACCCTGAGTTCAGCAAGAAATCCAAGATGGCTGCTCACAGCATGAACAGCAAAAAAGCAGCACTGTTATTATGAGCTCCGTCTTCTCATGTCTGAGGTCATTCGAACGCAGAGTAAAACCAAAACGTGATATTCAGACATTACATTATTGTCGTTAACATTTCCGATTACGCGGAGATCGGGGCTTTAATCTAAAATGTAACTAAAAAGGTCAATTTCTATTTAAAAGCATATAAATAAACTGATATTACAATATTAGTAGCAATAAAAGATTAGGTAAAAGGATCAAAGCTTATATAATGCTCTAGAATCTGATTGGTCAGAAGGTGTTGATTGATATAAACATACATGTTTTAATACATCATTGTTACCATAGTAACCACTTGCCCAAGAACATGCATAGGGGAAGAGATTTAAACACAGAACGGTGTGCAATCATTGATATGGTGACGTTTTGTTAATGAGACGTTTTACGGAAGGAGTCTCTAGCATAAGCACTGATGATAGACAACTAGGTAGTGAGCAATATTACGCAAACATCTTAAATGTTTGTAAGCCATGATATGATTTGATTCTGATGTAAGAATTTCATATCAACACTTGTAAGTCAGTTTGGAAAGTGTAAATTTCAAGATCAAAGCCAGTCATTTCTGTAAACTCACCCCTCATAACAGGCCTGGTGTTCAGAGAAGCATCGCACGTGCATGCGTGTGTGTGTTCAGCAGCTGTGCGCTCTCTCTGCGCTTGTGTACGGTTAGCTGCTCCAGCTCGTTTCCATGACACTGGCCTCTCGACAAGCTTTTACAAATTCACAAAAGCAGCGGCATTTCAGCCCGCGTTTCAGGCAGATCTGCTTTCAGAGCCTCTTTATGCTTGCGTTTTCAGACAGGTTCAGCTGTGCTCCTGTACCACAGTCCTCTCTCTGGGCCAAGTGTCCGTTTACATTTATTCACTGGGCAGGTGCTTTTTTATCTAACGAGACTCACAAGTCAAGCAGAATCCAATCCAGGTGTCGAGATGGATCACTGTCACTTCTTAAATAAGTGTATAAGATCGAGTTTCCTGCTGCTGAGGAACTGAGATGAAGAATCGTGAGAAGTGTGATTACTGTTTTAGATGCTGTCCTGTTTGAGGAACTCCTGGTAAGATATTTACATAGAGAGAAGGAAATAAAATCCTAGCTGACAGAGAGAAAAAAAACTCAGTTTACTACAATTGGTCTTTTTATTGCTAAAGTGATAAATACATAAAATGTTAAAAAAAAAAAAAGTTGAGTTGGAGGTATGGAAAACATTTTTATTCATATTTACTTCCCAAATGTTCAAAAACAGGAACTTAATACAAATGTGACAATAAGACAAATATTCAGAAAGTCCTACTTTTTTTTCCGTGACCAGTGACAACACAATTGAGGTTTCACCTAGATAGTCACTGCTACCAAAACCAAACCTTCCTGCGTCCTTTCTGCTTCCAGTAGGTAAATTTGATTCAAAGATTGTTTACTGCTATAGCTGAGCGTTCATTTCAGGTGTCTCAAAACCAATAAATGCTATAGATAAACTGCCTACATGGATCTGAGGATATTTCAGGTATTTATATATTTTAAAAAGCGTTAAAGATAAAAGCTAAACAAAGTGGAAAACTGATGGAAAGTTGATTCAGGTTCTGATGCGTTGACATTGTGAACCTTTGTTGTCAACTCTGCATGTGGCTCAGCAAAGCGACTCATTGTTTGGAGCTTAAGGGAAGCGATATGCCCTTGGGACAGATCTTGACAATCTGGCTGATGACCGAGGGCCAGAGAAGCTAATCGGGCTTTTTACAGGACACACCAGAGTTCAGTAAGAGTTAAGAGATATCACAAGGATGACAACAGGTTTTGAATCACCAGTATCTCACCAGGAAATACAATCTGATTGGAAGTGCTGGAAACGGACACTGAAACACGATACTTATCTCGGAAGAGATGCTTCTGTCCTTCCCATTAAAATGATCACTGACTTCTTTAGGGAGACGAAAAGAAGGAATGGCTGCTGACTGCACCCAGGGGTTAAAGGAAGAAATCTAGGCTGTTGTGTAGGAGTGTGTTTACATGGAAAAAAAATCCTCACAGTGGCTGCCTTTTCATCTTGGAGATTTAAGCCTTATCTTAAACGTAGACGCTATTACGATAAACGTTTTGTTATCGACATGTGCTAGAAAACAAACTCTCTGACTCAGACCAGGAGATTTGCAATGAAATTGTTTGGGTTTTCAAACACAGACCTTTAACATCATCATAAGTCAATAACAGCAGTTAGAGACATGTTTTTTATTGGTTTTACAGATATATTCTCTAATAAGCTTGGCTGGAATTAGCTTAATCAATGTCGGTTGTATATCAGTTGTAAATGGAAAAGTAAGTAACTGCTGCTCCTTTCACAGACCATTGATTCTTCATGTTGGATTTTCTTCCAGTACAGACTTGAAAAAAAGCTTGCTGGTGCCAGAATCCAAAACTTTGCTTATGCTTTTTTTTTTTTTTTTTTTTTTTTAAAAAAACACAAAACCTGAAATAGTTCCATCAAAAATAAACAGACATTTACACAAAAATAAAGACATGAAACAAAGAGATTCATAAAAAAACTCATTCATTCATTGTCTACCGCTTATCCGAACTATTCTCGGGTCACGGGGAGCCTGTGCCTATCTCAGGCGTCATTGGGCATCAAGGCAGGATACACCCTGGACGGAGTGCCAACCCATCGCAGGGCACACACACGCTCTCATTCACTCACACAATCACACACTACGGACAATTTAGAGATGCCAATCAATCTACCATGCATGTCTTTGGATTGGGGGAGGAAACCGGAGTACCCGGAGGAAACCCCCGAGGCACGGGGAGAACATGCAAACTCCACACACACATGGCGGAGGCAGGAATCAAACCCCCAACCCTGGAGGTGTGAGGCAAACATGCTAACCACTAAGCCACCGTGCCCCCCTCATAAAAAACTCAGTGGTAATTAAATAGTTTCACATCTTATATAATATAGTAAAGTTATTGTTGGGCCTTTTTATTATTATTTTTTTTAACCATCATTACCTAAAGTTCAGCCTGAGAAAAAAACCTTTACACACAATCACACACTGCCAGCAAGTTGAACTAGCAAGCCTTTATTACCTGGGATCATCCATTAGCTATAAGAATCTCAGAGCATTTATTAATATCCACACTACAATTTTAAATAATGGAGTTGCTTTCTATTCCTGTGCTTATGAATAATTTCAGGCACCCGGAAATAACTGACATGACGAATAACACCTTATATAACATACCACGGTGCAATAAAGTTCTCCGTTCTGATTGGACAGCAGTGCAGCTGCATATAACAGCGCTGCATAGGAACCGTCATTGTTTCTATAGCAATGACTCGTATAGCGATCGCTCCAAGTAACTGAAGAATTACTTCATATGAGGAATTAAACGTTATATAATATATTTAGTGCAGATCCATTTCCTAAAACATAACAACTTACAGGGTTTTATTCCTTACAAAATAAAAAGCGTACAATTTTTATACTTGTTTTTAGCAGGACGCGTTCGTTTAGAAGTTCAGAAATTAATTGACTTGAGGGAAGGAAGTGATCAGGTTACATAGCTGTGATTATAAAGGACAAAAGACGCAGTGACAGAGCAAACAGCCTTGTGGTGGAGTGTTTATGAAGCATGAGAAGCTGCTGGGTAGCAAATTGGCTGGAGTCAATGATCAAATCCTTTAGATTTGACTACAAAAGGAATAGTTTGACAAACTTCCCCAGAGGGTGGAAGTAAAATGCTTCCCATATCACCCTACCCCCCAAAACCACCCTGTCAGTGCTTTAAGAAAAAGCAATGGTGTATCCAATGGCATGCTCTCTGGTGGTCTGTTCCCAAGGCATCATAAACATGGTATATTGTGCACATAATCCTTTGTTATTTTACTCCACAAACCCACCTGATCTGCATGTGAAAGAAAAAAAGACCTAAGAGACCTCCCACACTGTCAGTTACTCTAAAAGCTCACAATTATAATTACTCACCTGCACTGCAGGAATGTAATATTTTTTAGAGAAATAACGAAACAGCAGCAGTGGGTGGGACTAGCTGCCATTTTTAAAGACACCAGCTACAAAAGTTAGCACATAATTTCGATATTTAAAGTGCGCTTTACTAGGCAACGGTTTTCTTTTGTTTTTTGTTTCTTTTTGTACTTGCATGTAAATGTGTCAGGTTTACGCAAATGGCTCATTTTCATCTTTCTCTGTGCATGTTGATGTGTAATAGGACAAAAAAGCCTCAAACCTGCACTAAAGTGACATTGTTACACAGCACACAAAACAAAACCAAAAAAACCTTCCAATACACACACACACACACATTTATATATATATATATATATATATATATATATACACAATGACATGCTCTTGGTTGCAAGATTTCTCTGGTTTTTCTCATTAAATCATAAACGTTTGTGCACATTAACACAAAAACAGAATCACAATCCTAACTTCCAGACTTTGTTAGTAAACCTAAACACCTTGATACGACACATCTAGGATATTGGGTCTTTGAGTATCATGATTTATTTTCATCCTGTAATCCCAATCCTGTGAGCATACCTCCAAACAGGCTCATTTTTCAGACATCTGTGTCCGAGCTTTGAAACCCAGCTGATAAAAGTATATCACATCCTTCCACCTGAAAGTCCCGTCTCTTACACAACACTGGCGTATTGCTCATTTCTTCCTGCTCGACGAGAAACTTCCTTAGGCGTCGCCGTAGCATTTCCCACAACAACTGTCTGGAGGTCAGACTTCGTTTTTGTCCAACAAAACCCTTGAATATATGACCCTCAGTATTACATCTAATAATAAGAAATAAGGAATAATAAGGAACAGAGCACAGCTAATGCATCATATATTAATTCCTAGAGTCCAGCCATGTGATTTATATGATCTCCTACCCTTCAGTTAAAAAGTACACACAGTGTGGCATGATGATATTCGTTAATCTTTGATAGGACAAAACTGGAACTGTTGCCAAATTGCTCTAGTATAAAAGCAACAAAACGCTCTGAGGAGAGAAAACTATTGACTTCAGGGTGGTCAGGGCACTGTCACTGATACTTTTCCTCTAACAGTACAGCGTGTGAGCAAATACAGGAGTCAGCAATCTCGGCCAAATTACTTTCATGATGATTACATTCAGATGACTAAACATAAAAATATGTTATCTCATCTGTTCAGAGAATGTTTTTTTTTTTTTTTTTTTTTTTTTTTTTTTTTTTTTAAGTGTTAACATAAAGCAGCACTGTAGGCGAAAAAAAAAAACAACACTTCAAACTAATGTGTCTTATTTACTAAGGTGCACTAATAACTCATTGTTAAGAATGAATAGGTAACTGCCATTGTAATTAGTATTTATTTTTTTCAAGATTAGGTCTCTAACATTTAGGTACAATGATTCCTGCTCATGTTCATGTAGCTCCGCCCACTGATCTCATGCTGCCTTCATGCTATCTTAAGAGGCAAGTCACAATAATACTATATTACATATCTGGCATTTTTGTGAAGTGAAAAAACTTCTTCTTCTTTTGGCTTTTCCCTTCAGGGGTCGCCACAGCGAATCATCTCTCTCCACCTATCCCTATCTTCTGCATCCTCAACACTTGCACCCACTAGCTTCATATCCTCATTTATTACATCCATATACCTCCTCTTTGGCCTTCCTCTTTGCCTCCTGCCTGGCGGCTCCATGTCCAACGTTTTCCTACCAATATACTCACTCTCCCGCCACTGAACATGTCCAAACCATCTTAATCCGGCCTCCCTAACTTTGTCCCCCAAACGTCCAACATGAGCTGTCCCTCTGATGTACTCGTTCCTAATCCTGTCCAACCTTGTCACTCTCAAAGAGAACCTCAACATCTTCAGCTCTGCTACCTCTAGCTCTGACTCCTGTCTCTTACTTAGTGACACTGTCTCTAAACCATACAGCATGTCTGGTCTCACCACTGTCCTGTACACCTTCCCCTTGATTCTCGCTGATATTTTCCTATCACACAGAACTCCAGACACCTTTCTCCACCCATTCCAACCTGCCTGCACTCGCTTCTTTACCTCTTTCCCACACTCTCCATTACTCTGGACTGTTGACCCCAAGTACTTAAACTCCTGTACCTTCTTCACCTCTTCACCCTGTAACCTTACTGTTCCACTTCCCTCCCTTTCATTCACACACATGTACTCAGTCTTACTACGACTGACTTTCATTCCTCTTCTCAACAACGCAAACCTACACCTCTCCAGATTTTCCTCCACCTGCTCCCTGCTCTCACTACAGATCACAATGTCCTCTGCCAACATCATTGTCCAAGGAGACTCCTGTCTGACCTCCTCTGACAACTGGTCCATCACCATAGCAAACAGGAAGGGGCTCAGAGCCGATCCCTGATGCAGTCCCACCTCCACTTTGAACTCCTCTGTCTGATCTACAGCACACCTCACCACTGTCCTGCTCCTCTCATACATGTCCTGCACCACTCTGACATACTTCTCTGCTACTCCAGACTTCCTCATACAGTACCACAGCTCTTCTCTTGGCACCCTGTCATACGCTTTCTCCAAGTCTACAAACACACAGTGCAACTCCCTCTGACCATCCCTATACTTCTCCATCAAAATTCTCAGAGCAAAAATTGCATCATTTGTGCTCTTTCTGGGCATCAAGCCATACTGCTGTTCACAAATTTTCACTACCTTCCTTAACCTAGCTTCCACTACTCTTTCCCATAGCTTCATTGTATGGCTCATCAACTTTATCCCCCTATAGTTACTGCAACTCTGCACGTCACCCTTATTCTTAAAGATCGGCACTAATACACTTCTTCTCCATTCCCCAGGCATCCTCTCACTCTCTAAAACCCTGTTGAACAAACTAGTTAAAAATTCCACTGCTGCCTCTCCTAGACACTTCCAGACCTCCACCAGGATGTCGTCAGGACCAACTTCCTTTCCACTTTTCATCCTCTTCAAAGCCTTCCTGACTTCATCCTTTCTAATCTTATCTACTTTCTGTTCCACAGAGTTCACCCCTTCTACTCTTTTTTCCCTCTCATTTTCCTCATTCATCAGCTCCTCAAAGTACTGTGAAGTAAACTTCATGTTCAAAGTCTACAGTCCAGAGTGGCTATTGGTTCTGTTCTACTATAGTGAATTTCAAAGTCATGCAACATTTTGGCAGGAAATTGTGAAAACAACAGCAAGGATGACAGACATTAACAAACCAGCCTGCTAACATTAATAAATACATTCTCAAAACAGCGTCGTATGGTCTGTGTTATAGATTTAACCCAGCACAGTGTCTGTATCTTAAATGATCTACTAAAGTCAATACTACTATTAACTTCTTAAAAAGTAAAGAAAGATCGTGAGCGTGAGCAGCCATGTTGATTTGACGTCACTTCGTAAACTGGTAATTGAACTGGTAATTGAACTGGTAATTGCAAGTTCACCTCGAATGCATCTTTAGTTGGTTCATATAGTGTCTATAAAATGACTGACAAGGGAAACATCCAAAATACAATCATATTACAAAAAAAAAAAACACATTACATGTTACAAATGTTCCCGGTTATTTGTACAACTAAGGAGCAAATAATCGATTACTACACCTTTAAATATTGTGAGAAAAAAACAGAAACGTCACATATTGGTAAAGTGAACACAAAAACAAACAAACAAAAAAATCCCAAATACACATTTCTAAGCTGAATACAAATGAGAAAGGGACGAATTCGAGTTCATTCGAATGTAAACACTCACCTCTACAGCTGCTTTAATCCTCTCTTCACAAGGTGAACGGCGCAGGTAAGTTTGCTTTTAGTTTACACTTCTCCTCTAACGGTATTCATCTTCAGCCAGAAAAAATGTAACTCACTACTCTCACTATGTATGGATTTCTGTCTGTCCTCCTGTGTGGAGGATAAGAAAACAGAAGAAATGCAGAATGACACTTTATATCCGTGCTTCTTCCAGTCGCCTCGTTTTGCTCTGCTGAGACTCTCTCTCTCTCTCTCTCTCTCTCTCTCTCTCTCTCTCCCCAAGCTTCTTATAAGCCGGTTGAATATCTAACACATAAAACTACAACGCTGTTTTAAACACACACCTCATGTTCGTTGTGTTAATAACCAAAACAACATTGAAACCCGATGCTTTTTAACGTGTATTTCCAGCAAGAGGGATAAAGGTGTGATTCAGCTCGGAACGCTCAGGCGAGTGATCTATCTGGAAACACATGGGCGTGGCGTTTGGTGATATGGGCAGGGTGTGTAGCAATGTGGGCGTGGTTTGTAGCAGTAAGGGGCGGGGTTCATAACCGCCTAGGCATGAAAGGCTTTACTGTGATGCCACAGGTATGCTTACAGTTTTCTCCCATTTACTTCAATATTAAATCCTCCATCGACATATTTTGAAATGTTCAACTTTTTTTTTTTTTTGCCTCTTAATAAACATTAAAGCATTTTAAAGCAAAGCGTTTTAAAAAAAACGTTCTGTTATTTAATAAAGAAATATTGTGACATGGTGACATTTCTGTTAGAATATATCTATTTAACATTTTGGGAAGGAGTCTCCAGTGTTAGCACTTTGTAACACAGTAATTTGTCCACTTCAGGACTTTCTAGTGTCTTCGTAACAAGCTTTTTTTTTTCTTGTTAAATTAGAAAGATAAAAAAGAAGGACCTACAGTTTGTAGCTGCGATAACTTATGTGGGAACTTCACACTGCACAACATTAAATACACATAACACACCCCCATTGTTGATTTTTTTAACAGCATACTTCCAAAGTGTGCATCAAAAAGTAGCCCAAAATCAAAAGTCTAAACATTTCTCTTCCATATTCTGTCCTTTACATTGTTTGAGAAATTTACAAAATAACACCATGCACCAATATCTAGCAATTTTTCATATTTTTATTCTTTGCACACAGGTTTTAGTTTATAGTTAAACAGATACTCAGAAATCTAATTAGACTACAGCCAAAGTAGTGTACTACATATTAAAAGCAACAGAGACACTAACACCACATGCTGTGTATGTAGTTTGAAAAGTATTAATGTTGGGAATATCAGTATTGCAGACAGCGAGATTTCTCTGTCTCAGATGTGTAATCTATTCTAGGATTTCGGTTAGAGATTAACCCCTGGCCTGGAAGACTGTTAGTGCCTCTGTCACTTCGTCCTTCTAATCTCTCACAGCCTGTAAAAGACGTGGCACCCAGAACCTGAGACAGCGACTAGGTGTATGTATATATGTACAGACTGATTTGCCATGGATCATTTGCAAAGCAATAGTTCATGTCCTTGATGTAAATGAAGGGTGCTGATTCACCTCATTACATTAAGAGTTGAATTAGACTGCACACCCTTGCTAATGTAGGTAGGTAATGCTTCATACAAAAATAGAAACCCTTAGGTGTGTGGGTAAAAGAGTAAAAAACATAATTGCTGGGAGATAACTACAGAGCTTAAATGTACCACAACTCAGTGAACATCACCAGGGAAACCAGCCCTGTTCAAGAAATAGCAAGGAAATAGAAGCACAGCTTGGAACCGTCAAGATATGTGAGACTGAATGGCTCCATACTTCCTATATATAGAGCCATGGTTATCCCAGGGGGTTGTGGTGTATTGTGTTTTAAAATCTTGCGACAGTGGTGATTACTATAACTAGTGTCAAAATAGTAATGATAGTTGTAGGCATAAATGACTGGTCATTTTAATAATGGGGTCATTTTACAGCTCAGTAACTTAAAACAGGCTTAAATGCTGTGTTTAGTCTGGAAGGGGAAACTGATCAGATGCTTGTATATAAGTATTTTGTACACATAGCGGTAACATTACAATGTATTTACAATGTGTTTGAATTTATTTTTTATGTGTTTACTAAATTACTAAGGTCTTTAAATTGTTCACGTTAGTTACTGAATGTGGACTGAAGGAGAACCAAAACAGAGCCCAAAGAGATCTGAGTTCAGTTCGCTGTTTACTAGCACCACCTGGTGGCCAAATCTCGAACAGCGAGTCATCAACTGAAGCCATAAACTTAGAACCAGTCATTTGTATATTCAAGTATGACACAAATTGTAAACTAAATTGTAGATTAAGTTATATGTCGGTTTGCGAGGGTATTGAGTACATCTATATGTATTTAGACCGTTAGATGTATTAAATGTCCTAATAAATGCGACCTAATGTTCACTTGAGGCCACACACACCCTCATTCTTTAATAAAGGAGTGATTTTGATTATCTAAAGAGGAAGATAATCAATTCAGAACTGTAAGTAGACCTTATAATATTTTATATGAGGAACAAAAAGTCGTAAATGTTTAATATTTGCTATGATTCGGTTAGTTGTAGCTTAGTGATTGTGGTAAGTTTAACTTTCTGGATTTGCCAGACATCCAGTTATCTTCCTCATAAATGGATTGGATTTTTTTTTTTTTTTTTTTTTAAATCTGCTAAATTAATAAAGGCAAAATAAAAATGAATTGATGTTACTTAACTTATCAAGAAATTGACCAAAGCTTACTGTTTTATGCTAGCATAAAGTCTTCTGTACTAGCAACAGGAAATCTTTTTAGTGAGTCGGTTCAGAGTCGACTCCTTTTCCCTTCAACACACACAGAGAGACTTTTTACTACGCAATTCCACTTAATCTAATATTAATTTGAATTATTAAACCAATATAACACAGCCTTTGAGTGTAAACCCAGTTCTCAGTCAGATGTGGAATGGGCTGCACATTGTACCACTTCGGAAGTAAACGTATAATGGACAGCCAGATGTAGGTTCATTGAGCATCAACACTAACAAATATTTATCGTTTCCAGCCAGTGACATAGTGTCACGACCGGCCGCCACTCCCGCCCTATGCGGGGCTCGAACCCGGACCTCCGTGGTGCCGCGTGCTCCAGCACGCCGTGAAAACGCAGACTCAAACGCAGGATTCAGTGAAGCACTGTTTTTATTAACACAAACACGATACAGGGGAAAGACGAACATAACATAGACTCCGTGGTTACATTAAAACGAAACGTAAATCACCACGCATAACCCCAAACCTGACATACCACCCACGGGACAGCTATACACTAAACATTGACCCACGCCACACATGCACACCAGGCTCTTTCTTATAGGTAAACACATCAGGGTAATCAGGGACAGGTGACACAATCAGGGTGGGGAACAATGGGCAGGAAATCACACAGACTCAAACAGGCTTCCAGGATTCTCCTGCCAGCGCCCTCCCCGGGCCTGTCAGGGAACTGTCCAGCTACTCCTGACACATAGCTATCAATTGTTGGAACTCATTCATTCATTGTCTACCGCTTATCCGATCTATTCTCGGGTCACGGGGGGCCTGTGCCTATCTCAGGCGTCATTGGGCATCAAGGCAGGATACACCCTGGACGGAGTGCCAACCCATTGCAGGGCACACACACTCTCATTCACTCACGCAATCACACACTACGGACAATTTAGAGATGCCAATCAACCTACAATGCATGTCTTTGGACCGGGGGAGGAAACCGGAGCACCCGGAGGACCCGGAGGAAACCCCCGAGGCAACCCCCGAGGCACGGGGAGAACATGCAAACTCCACACACACGGCAGAGGCGGGAATCGAACCCCCAACCCTGGAGGTGTGAGGCAAACGTGCTAACCACCAAGCCACCGTGCCACCGTGCCCCCCCCCCAATTGTTGGAACTTTTTTTGGGAAACATTTTGTTAATTTATTAACACTTTATTGCACTCGTTGGTCACTTCAGTGTAAATACTTTGTAAGTCACAGTGGAAATCTGTGGTTTTGAAAACACTGGCTATTAATGTTCTTTTTTTCTGGGTTTCTGCTACATTGTCCATATCTCTAGTCTTATTTATGGATCTGTAATCAGAGCCTGTGACCGAGAGGATATAGGATAGAGGATATGATGCAATCTCAGGGTCCGTCCTTTATCCACATCCACATTGTTTCCATGCACTGGCTCACAAATAAGTTTGTGCAGGAAGACATTCGGAAAGAGGCGATAACAAATGGCACAGTTGTTAGCTTTATGAGGTTCGTTGCTTTAAAGGAATTCAAGAGAAATGAATGTGCCATGAATGAATGTAGCTCTAAATAAAGACTAAATGGGTGGGAAATTAAAGTGGGCTGGATATAATAGACTTGGAAGGGTATTACATACATTTGTATGGGATTAGTTCATGTTTTAATCATTTTAATATACTTTTTTAACCAAAAAAAAAGAATAACAAATGGTATTTATAGCTTTATGCTCATGATGTAGACCAGGATCCACAAATATGCATAATATGCAAATTGGTAATGCACATGTCGTCTTGTATTCCCAAATAGTTAGCCAAATAGTTAAACTCTTACAGACACAAGTGATATTGCCAAAGACTAAATCAATCTTATTTTGTAATGAAGGATTTCACATGAAGAAATATGAAAATATAGCAATCAAAACTGTTATTTTCATCATTAATTAAAAGTTCTCTTGTGATACTTTGTGTGTGTGTGTGTGTGTGTGTGTGTGTGTGTGTGTGTGTGTGAGTCTCCTTTCAGCATACCGTACTTCACCTACATTTTCATTTCACACTGATCCTTTGAGACTCTTGGTGTTCTATACAAAACAGAGCTTTGTGAGTGTAATGCGCTGCAGTTTTCACGCGTGATGACACAGATCTGCGTGTGAACACTGACCTTTTGTTGCAAGCGAAACACTTTCATGCCATTTCTTCTACTACAAAATCAGATTTCTACCCTCAGGCTATGACAAACAAAAGCTTGTTCCTGACGGTGCAATGAGCCAAGAAAGTTTGAAGCATGAAAATAATGTCAGGTGTCTGTTATAAATCAGTAAAATGTGGTTAGATCAGGAAGTTAGATGTTAGATGAGAAGCACATCCCCCAGTGATGGAGGGCTGGGGCTGGACTCGGCTGCTACAGACGTGGCAGTGTGGAGGGAGGAGGAGGAAGAGGCGAGAGGGAGGAGATAAAGGCTTTAGTTCAGCAGACACACACACACACACACACACACACACACACACACACACATTCCTTTAACTTTGTCACCCGTTAGAACATGTCCATCAGCCTTCATCCTTTTTTTTTAGGACAGGCTATTTTCTTCAACACCAACACTGAAGATAAAAGTAATAACTGGATGAATGATGAGCAAGGAATAACACTATATAGTTCAATAACAATAAGAACATGTCCTAAAGTGTTTTATTTCTCCTCATACCACAGCAATTTGCTACAGCCATTTCTTTAAATTGATAATTGACACTTACACTTTCTTAGACTTATAAGATCTTATTACACTCTTTATCATTTTGTGATGCCATTTACAGAAAATCTGAACTTGTGAAACTTCTGAGCAAGTGAGATTTATTCAGGCCATTCGCCAGTCTCAGTCAGTTTCTCACAGCATTAGGACCTGGAGGAGCAGTAACCGGAGCTTGGGGGTGGAGGGGATTTTTTGGTCTGTCCTCTTGGAAAACGCAATCACAGCTACTCATTTTAACACCCATTTCCAGAAGTTTCCTCACAGTGCAGGACAGATTTCACGCCGTGCAGGCCGACACGCACAGAGGAAAAGACAGACTCCTGTACAGTAAGGTAAGAGAAACTTCTCAGCTGAATGATTTAGCAGACATCATGCAACAGGAATGGCAGTGCAATTCTTCCTTCCTTAAATGGTCTGGAAATAGTTGGAGACATTGGAAAACTTTCCTATGCGTTAAAAAGAGGGATTAAGGTACTGATTGAAAGCTTCAAAGCAAATCATGAAGGAGATAAACATATATTTAGAGTTCAAACTGCGGTAAGTTTTAAATACTTTATGCACATTTGGTCTCACGCCGTGTCTGGCCATGCAGGATTGTATTCATCTGCTTCACTCACTCACAGAATTAAAAGTACTTTGTTGCTGGGGTGAAAACATCACATACATTTTTTTACCTATAGTATATATCTTTTGCTCTAACTACACAGACCACTGATGAATCAATAAAGTTCAAGTTAAAAGATTGGGAGTCTGGTATCTTTGATTCTGAAAATGGTGCAGCATTGGTTCAATTCAGAAGACTAGGACTTCAAATCTTTGCTCAGCTTTAACCTGTGCTTTGTCTGAAGCTAGAAGCATGATGTGTTTCCGTTATCTCCAAATCCTCAAACCTGGTCAAACCTTACTGTGATTAGAGCACACGTATCCTGCACAAAACCATCAATTCTTTCAGATCTGTGGATCACTGTCTTATATGGATATCCTACAGCTTGATATTGCAGACTTTCTGTCACAAATCTCTGTCCTTCAGTCCTTTTAGAGGGATGAAGTGAAAAAAAATATGAGGTTCCTCAGCAGTCACAGAATCTAATCACATTTAGCTAAGCTTTCATCTCTGGCATGTGTGCAAATGGTGTCTGTTAGATAAAAGATAAAAAAAAATAGTTTGTGGTACATCTGCTCCTGTTTTGTCTGAATTTACAGCCGCTGACGTGGCAGCTATGTTAGTATCCTCACTTGATGTCAGCTCAGGCTCTCTGGATGGAGCTCAGCAAGCCTGTAATTATATGCTATGGCTATATCAAATCCAGCTCTGCTCAGCTCAGGCCTTGGTGGTCAACTGTGAACAACCCTAAATCCTTAAATAGCAAACCTTTAAATAAAGTTGTCCAAAAGAATAACAAGATTTGATTTAATTCATTTTAAATAGCCAAAAAAAATTTTGTGGCATTTCATTGGACAGCTGTGATTTGGCATGTCCTAAAACCTGTCCAAAATTTTGTTATGATTGGTATTAAAGTTATGCTATTAAACAATAAATAAATAAATAAATAAGAAAAAACCTCATAAATGGAAATTTGAAGATAAGAGCTTTAGAAATTGTTGGTGTTTTTGATAAGTAGTCAATCATTCTTTGTGATATAATAAGCAAAATATGGGACCGTCACTTCTTTTAAAAAGAATGAGGGAAATAGTAAATCATAACTTTTTAAGAATCTGTGGGGAAAAAAGGAAAGAAAGATTTGTTGCAGAAGCTTAAAATGCAACTCATCCTGTGCTTCACTTGGCTTACTTGTGACTCTCATGTAAGAGGTTTATAAAGAAAAAACACACTACATGAGGCCTTTTACACAATAATCATATAAAGAATCTTATTTTTGACTAATTAGGTTACTAATTCAGGACACAATGTCTTTATAAGCCTGTGCTAGGTGGTGTATGTAGCTACTCAACACTGCTTACTGTGTTATTTTTTTGTGTGTATGAACAGCAAGCCTCAAATCCTTCAGCTGTAAAGCCATATATGAAGCATATTAGGAGCAATTTGTTTTTATCAAGGCACAAACCAAGTAGACCACAAAATGAACTATAAACAAGCTATAATTAAATCACTCATAAAGTTGGTTCCACCTTAAAAGACAAACAACAACTCTAAAAACGGTCGATTTTTAGGGGTCTGACTTGCTTGTAAAAATGCTGAGTCATCAATCCAAGTGCACTGAAAAACACTCTTAGGCATGCACTGAATCTCAGTTAGGTAATGTATTTATAAAGGAATTCTTGGACTAAGACCTTTCTGAAAATAATGAGGTTTTGAACAGATTTTTACAGCCTATCTGGTCTGTTTCTCCCAGTGTAAACACAATCTTGAGAAGCATGTGGGTGAAAATCCTGGTGGGTTTGTGCCTTTTGGCCAGTGTCAGAGCAGACAAGAAGCTCAGCAGTCATGCCACCATTCTGGCAGACAACAGTGCCAATTTAGGCTTCGATTTGTACCACAACATGGCCAAGGAGAAAGACATGGAGAATATCTTGATTTCCCCTGTGGTGGTGGCTTCCTCACTGGGCATGGTGGCTCTTGGTGGAAAGGCCTCCACAGCCTCGCAGGTGAAAACAGTCCTCAGCGGGAATAAAGTAAAGGATGAGAATCTCCACTCCGGCCTGGCTGAGCTTCTGAGCGAGGTTAGCGACCCTAAGGAGCGTATGGTCACCTGGAAGATTAGCAATCGGCTGTACAGCCCCAGCTCCGTCAGCTTTTCTGAGGACTTTGTGAAGAACAGCAAGAAGCACTACAACTACGAGAATGCCAAGATCAACTTCCGTGACAAGAAGAGCGCCATCAATGCCATCAACGAATGGGCTTCCAAGTCTACTGATGGCAAGCTGCCTGAGGTCACTAAAGATGTTGAGAAGACGGATGGCGCCATGATCATCAATGCTATGTTCTACAAACGTAAGTATTTCTTTACATTGGATTTAACAAAACCCAAAGCAAAATTCATCTAATTATCTCACACAACTCCAACAGCTCACTGGGACGAATCCTTCCATCACCAGATGGTTGACAAGCGTGCCTTCCTTGTCCATCGTTCATACACGCTGTCAGTACCCATGATGCACCGCACAGGTAGAACATACAACCCACTAAGATATCATTGATAATAATTAATATAATTAATATACGTGCATAAATACGTACACAATGAAACAACTCATTTACCTTGGCCTTTATCTTTAAGGTATCTACGGCTTTTACGATGACAGTGCCAACAAATTCTTGATCCTGGAGATGCCGCTGGATCATAAAAAATCGTCTGTAATGTTCATCATGCCCTACCATGTGGAGTCTCTGGAGAGGCTGGAGAAAATGCTGACGCGTAAACAGTTGGGCATCTGGCAGTCTAAAATGGAGCAGAAAGCCGTAGCCGTCTCTTTACCGAAAGTCAGCATGGAGGTCAGCCACAATCTGCAGGTAAGAACACAATCAACAGCTTCATCCTCCAGTACACCAGCTCCAGCGTGGAGGGTTCTTCAGCTGTCCTTCTTGGGGAACCTTTACGGGTTCTGTGTATAAGCCTAAGAGAGTGGATTTATGAAATAAAAACTTACTTGTTTGTCCAGAGGAACCCTAAAATCCTCTATGTTCAACCCTTCATCAGAGAGTTTCCCTTTCATCAATTTATAAAATAGCTACAAAATAAATTCACTTACCTTTGGTTATATTCAGTTAACTCGGTTCATTCAGATGAACCTGTGAAGGTTTTATGTATGTCTTCCCTTTCATAGAGGATTTCTGATAGAACACCTTTGGGACACTGAAATTATTTAACAATCCAAAGAACCCTTGAAGAAACAATGCTTTTTTGTAAGTGTAGATGTTATTTAGCTAAAACATTGAGATTTCTAATCTTTTGCAGAAACATCTTGGAGAACTTGGTGTAACCGAAGCTGTGGATAAAACCAAGGCTGATTTATCCAACATCTCAGGAAAGAAAGATCTTTATCTGGCCAATGTCTTCCATGCCTCTGCTTTTGAGTGGGACATCGCTGGCAACCCTCCAGACACCAGCATCTTTGGCACGGACAAGGTGAAGAACCCCAAACTGTTCTACGCTGACCATCCGTTCATCTTCCTGGTGAAGGATAAGAACACAAGCTCCATCCTCTTCATTGGCAGGCTGGTCCGGCCCAAAGGCGACAAGATGAGGGATGAATTATAACTGACTCGCAAGGTTGAATTGAATTGTAAGGATAGCCTGAGTGCATGTAGGAGAGAGAAAGTGTGTGTGTGTGTGTGTGTGTGTGTGTGTGTGTGTGTGTGTGTGCGCAACCTTTTGACTGAACAAGCAGAGGACTGTTACCTCAAGAGGACATTCCAGAAGATCTGTGGACCACCACCCGTGTGTGTGTGTGAGGCATGTTCTGTCCTGAACACACATACACAATGTTAGACACAAAGTAGTGTTTACTCAGACAAAGCAATCCAACTCAGCAGAAAGGGTGCTGTCAAGTGTTGTTGTTTTTTTAATGTGTCCATTCAAGGTTTTACAAATGTTCCAATAAACACTTCTGTGAATATTCTGAAGACACGTGTGACATGATGATGTCATCAGAACAGTTCTGGTGCTGTTCCAATACTGTTTAAGTGCCCTTGTTGTCTTCCCCTTTACAAAAACTCTAATTTTGTAGTCAAAGTAATTTCTCTGGCAATCCGTGTAGTTTATTTTCATCACATTATGTGCAAGCTGTCCTGTTGATTAGCTAGCTAGCATATTACCTATTTTTAATATTTCCTCTAAGCACTAGCATGCTCATGGCCTAGATTTCTCTCTAACTAGCAGAACAAATATTTATCTGTTCATGTTCAGCTTCACTTTTAGCTTCAACCACTATATTTGATCTTCTGCAAAGGAAGTTGCATCAGACTGCAATGACTTTTGGGTAGATTTTACTTACCCATGGGTCTCCCTCGGGTCTTCTAGGGCTTCACATGACCTAATAAAGAAGTGGAGCAGCTCTGAAAATGGCAAAGGGGAAGTGGATAAGGGCTTGCTGAAAACAATATTGCAACAGACACTTGCTATGTCATTGCTTCTTCCTGCAGAATCCATTTTTATATATGCAACTTTTACATGTCTGTCCAAGCAGGAAGGCATTATTCTTCAGTGTCAAAAGTAGGCAGCACCAACACATGATGACATCATATAAAAGTATGATGTCTGAGGTACATCATTTTACAGCGTTCTCTCAGGGTTTTAGCTTTTTTTGTACATGCCTGTAAGCCTTGCTGAGTCACACTATATGAAAGACGATCTGGGTTTGTGAAATATCTTTTAATATCTGAAGGAATTTTTGCAAACATTTCACAAAGTACACAGAGTACATTCCTGTCGACCCTCAGATACACCTCTGTGTCTGGCCTGGTGGCAGTCCGCACTGAAATTGCTCCTCTGCACTAGAAATCCTGTGATTGACTGAATTTGTTGATCGGCCTAGCTATTAAATTGTTTTCCGATAAATTGTGTGCTTTTTCCAATAAAATCTGCAACACTGAAATGTTTTTATTTGCTTTGATGTGATCTAAATAACACAAACACGAACATCTGAATTTGCTTCAAACTTTAGGAAAAAATCAAACTCTTTCCTGACGCAGCATTAAAATAAATGATCGCAAATTATTTCAATTGATCTACAAAACAAATACAAAATATTACCTTTTGACTTTCAGAAATAACTGAAAAACATGCCCTGCCCCTGATTTTTATGATAACTAACCAACTTAAACAGTACTTTCTTACTTCTTTTAACAGATACCTTGTCCCAGACACGTCACAAACATTTCAAGTATCTAGATTTATACAGCATTAGTAAAGGTATTGACAAAGGCTAAGATGAAGCTCCCAAAAGGATGCTGACATCATTTCCTGTTATGCATCCTCATGTTCACAATCACAGAGAACCTAAAACAATAGACATGCAAGAAAAAATATCCTATACCGTAAATTTTAATCTGGGAAAATACTTAGACCCGTGAATGGTGGTACAGTAAGAAGTATGAAAGAAACACAGCTAAAGACAAAAACTGCTGTTTATTATTGAGGGATAAAAGATAATATATACAGCGTGGCAACTGTGTGATAATAATACATTCATTTTCTCTTCTGTTATTTCTAAAAAGAGAATCGCAGTGATATCTTCATGTTATTTTAAGTTATGGTTCTCTAGAGAACCATAACTGAAAATAATTTGAATCCCTAATGGGTATTATCGCTTACATTACAGATTCGATTCATTTGCGGATCATCATGGATGAATCGGATCATCGGATGAATCAGTTGAATTATGAATCGTTTGATTCACAACACAACACGGTGTACTTAAACACCCTGTATGAATTTTTAATACTTCATTGTCATTATTTAACCCTTAAAACAACCTGTTTTCACAGAAAATAATTTTTTTATCCGACTGTGTTTCCGAACCAAACACATACATTTTTATTACAGTTCAGTTCAGTGTAACTACTAATAATGCATGCAGTAAAATACATTTCTTTTCAGCACCTTAAATTAAAATAATGAATGTAAAAAGAAGGATTTTTGGTGAAGAAATACCTTCGATTTATTCATGTTTAAAGAATCGATTTGCCCGATTGATTCCAACGAGAGTCGACTCGTTCGCAAATCAAACTCTCTTAGGAAACCTAATGAATGGAGTTAGGAGGAGTTTGGCGTCTGGTGACACCTAGTGGACATTATCTTACACAACAACTCACTGTCAGTACAGCTTTCAGTAAAACCAGAAATGAATTAGAATTTGTGCTGTTTAATTGAAACTAATCTGAAAACGTTAATTTGATAAAATAAGTAATTCGAAAGTAGAAAGTTTCCTTCATTCATTCAACTTGTTCATTAAGGCATATTAATTTATTACTGCATATTCACATATGTGTTTAGCATTGGTCACACCCTAACAACAGGAGTTTTACAAATCATTTGCAACCAAGAGTCTTTCTGAGCTTTTCAGAGTCAGCATTTTTGCTTTGTTGGTGAAGTCTACATGTGTAACTACATTTTCTTTTACTGATATAGTCTCATTTATAACTTAGATGTATTAAACATTTACATAAACATCCACACACACAGCCCCATGTTTATACATGCAGGCAGAAATGCAATTCAGGAGTAAACAGCCAAAATGAGACACCCAAATAACATACCACCTGACCAACCTTAGTTTAGTTTACTGCAATTGTACCTTACTGTAACACAAAACTATCTGATTGTCTCACTTAGTATTTAGCTAAGTGTTTATCTGGCACAACAAAGCTTTCTCGTGGCAACTAGGCAGCTGATTTGAAGCTGAACCTTCTGCTTAGAAAGCTTTCCATTTACAATGATTTAGATTTAGTCTCAGTTTTGTATCACAGTTTACATCGTTTAGTTAATTAAATTTAATGCGTTTGATGGTCTAACAACTTAATGTGTCACTCAACACATTAACAAGTGATAATTAATTTATGAACGATCCAAATTAACTCTCAGTTTGCTGAGTGAGACAGTCATGAGATAATGAGATCAGGGAAAGATATCTGTATCGGGGGAAATTACCAACATTTAACAAAAGTATAAAACATCATCCAGAAAAGAAAGAACCAGATACACAGACACGACCACATGATCGAGAAACACAACATTTATATCACGTTTTGCTAAATGTGTTCACAGGAAAATCAAAGGCTTAGTTGATTTTATTATTTTAAGTGTGTGTATGCAAACTCCAGCACTTGGCTGTATGAAAATCCAAACCCACAGCACTGCAGCTCTGACAATTTAATTTGCATGTAATCCTTTTGTATCTTGGCTTCTGCAATGAGGCCCAGGAAACTGTCGCTGCTGTGTGATTAGCAAAAAAGCTGTCTTTGTGCTTTCATTTACAGTCTGGTGTCAAAGAGAGGTGTTAAAGTGAACAAAAGGCCTGAGCCACTTTCATCCACTCCGGTATATAAGGGTACATATACCTCAGGTATATAAGGGCCATTAAAAGCAATCTCGTGTTTCATCCCAGGATGATGGCCTTCCTCCTGGAAGGATCAGTTGCTGCACTTCTTCTCCTTTTCACCACAGTGAAGACGTGCCATCTCAGTTGCCGGTGTGAGGAGCAGAGTTTCGGATTGTTCGATAGCTTCAGCCTGACCAGAGTGGACTGCAGTGGACTGGGACCAAACATAATTCCGGTCTCAATCCCAGTAGAAACTTCTTCACTGGATCTTTCCTCCAATGGCATCCGCTCTATCGAAGGTGCTGTCCTCTCTGGACCCGGGTACACCACCCTGTCTAGTCTCAACTTGAGCAACAATCTTATCCCTGTCATGAATGGAAGCGTTTTTTCCAAATTGCGATATCTGGAGACACTAGATCTGAGCTGGAACGCCATTAAGATCCTTGTGGAAGGTTTTTCAGGGCTTCCTCTGGCCGAGGTAGATCTGAGCCACAACCGGATTCATGAAATCAACCTAAATGTCTTTCGAGTTCGGGATCATGGAAGGCCTTTCAGTGTGGATCTGTCTTATAACTTGCTGAAATCTGTTACCAGAAGTAAACTTTCACAACCTCTCAACATACAGAGCCTTAATTTAGCAGGAAATGAGCTGACATCTGTGCCAAACCTGCAGGACATCTCTTTACGGTTTCTTACCCTGGATGATAACCCCATATCTGTCATTGATGAACAGAGTTTCGTTGGATTGAAATATCTCATCCATCTTTCTCTCAGCTTAATGCCTGACTTACAAACCATCAAACCTCAAAGTTTGCAAGATCTCCAAAACCTACAAGTGCTTGACCTTTCGAATAACAAAAGACTAAAGACATTGAGTGCAGAGGTTTTTCATGGCCTCACATCACTGCAGGAGCTCAATTTGTTGAACTGCTGGCTCACATCTTTGCCAGCTAACATCCTCCAGCTCCTCCCGAGCATTAAGAGCATTGTCCTGAAGGAAGGAGTGAACTGTTGGAGGATCCAGAAGCAGGAACGATTTCACAGACTTGTCCGACGGAAAGAAGCTGAGGCAGCTCTGACCTGCGATGTGACTGGTGTAATTTTGTGAAATACAAAAGAACACTTTTTGCATAGTTTGTACCTTAACAGTATTGTGAATGAGTTAGTTGTCTTAGTCTTGTTGATGGAGTAAATGTCTTATTACCTTATACATAAAAGGTTTGGTTACTTTTAACAAGTCAGACAAAGGCTTTTCTGCAGGCAGAAACAAGCTCTTTTTTATCGTTGGTTGTATTTCATGTATGGCTCATTATTACTACCTGGGTGGAGGAATTATCACATGAATCAACCTGCATACTGAACCCAAGCCATTTAGAAAAGACTTATCCACACAATTCAGGGAGCAGCTCATACTGCCTCCTAGTATGTACATATCACTTTAATTATGATTAATTATTAATCAGGTACAGTTTGTTTTTTACTTTGAGAAAGGATTATAATATCTGTGAAATAAAGTGCACTACAATTAAAGCATCCAGTGTCCATGTGTTTTTTTCTACACTAATGATCACGTTATGGTTTCTTGCGTTGCAGAGATCACTCGAGGTATTTTGGTATGTCTTGAGATAAAAAATAGGTCTTTAGTCGAAACAGCGCCTCGCTCTACTACAAGAAAGATGCAGGAAGTTAAAGATCTTGAATTGTTTGCCTCACAACCTGCCTGGCGTCAGATTGAATACATATAATCCTTCTTACTGAGATCATCAAGATACACGTCATTCCTTTGTTTCTTTTGGTTTCTTTTCTTTTCATGAAACTGCTTTGTTCAATATGTGTAAAATGAGGAAAAATCTAATTTTGTATTCAGTAACCAGTTTATCCTGATCAGTGTGGCAGTGGATCCAGATCTTGTTCCAGGGAGGCTGTATGTGAGGTGGGAATAAGCAATAGATGGGATGTGAGCCCATTACAGAGAACCGTGCACACACACATTCATAACGAATTGTGGATCCATCTACTTCCATGTTTTTGGTAAATGGAGGGAAACTGGAGACAGTTCCCTCACAGACAGTAACTAGAGTTCAGGACCAAACTCTGGGGCTGTGAGGTGGACATGTTCCATGCTGTACAATTATATTTCAGTCATGTGAATTAACTTATTATATATATTATATAAATTAAATTAAATAATATTATAATATTTTTACCTCACACCTCCTCACACCTCCAGGGTTGGGGGTTCAATTCCTGCCTCTGCCATGTGTGTGGAGTTTGCATGTTCTCCTTGGGGTTGTCGGAACTCAGAGCCCCCTCCGAGTGGACATATCGCAGGATGAATGTTGAGTTGTATCTATTTCCCCTTAATTTTCCATTATCAATTAACTCAGTAAACTTATCAAAATGAAATTCAGTAAACTACCAAACTTAGCCAAAATAACGAGCGGTCAATCAGCCGATGGGAACAAACAAATTCTTTATTCAGTAAGACACACCTGTCAGATGTTCATTACTGAAGAGAGCAGCTGGTCTAAAGAACTTTGAAAAATTCCCTACTATTTATACACATGTATTTCCAATTCAGTTTTAACATTTCATCCCCTTCATTTGAGCCCCTCCTTACCTAATTTGCATACAGACTTATCAGTGGCCTTCTTTTGGCTATCTCTTCAGAACGTCTCGACCTCTTTCCTAGAATTTTTTGTTCTTTGAACACGATGTTCTCTTTACCTCCTTGTGACTTCTGACATAGTACTGACCTTGAACACGATGTTCTAGACGTTTGCAAGTTTGGGTAACTGCACATTGCAAAGTCAGTATTATGTTCTTCTGCATTTTATTCACCTAGCTCCGCGCAAAGCAAGCGTTGCGGTTACATGTTCTCGCACCTCAGCGTTTCAACTGTCCCTGTAACCACACTGTCTAGTCTATTTCCTCTTTTATCTAGTTTTTATTTTTGTTTTTCTTCACTCTCGGTGCAAATCTTGGGCTCTAAGCCTTTAAGCGTTTCATAACCTGCATTTAAAGATTAGTCTGCGTTTTAAGATTAAATAGTCACAGGATATGCACCTTGCTCATCCAATTTCCCATTAGCTCAACTGGCCGGTCAACCAACCCAATGATCCCATTGGATAGGCCGACTGACCAACCTGCAATCTCCAATGCTTCTCTTTTCCCTCTTTCCAACCTCAGTGTGGTTGTTACACTAGCATGCCAATACTTCTATAGTTATGCTTGATTATCATACTTTTGCCTCAAGCAAAGCCTGCTCTTAAGTTATAATTGAATACTGTAAGATTAATATACTTGAATACTGTAAGAATATACTATTTTAAGCAGAGTATTGTTATGTTAAATGTAAGCATAAAATAAACCTTAAAATTTCTCCGACAGGGTTTTCCTCCGGGTACTCCGGTTTCCTACCCCGGTCCAAAGACATGTATTGTAGGTTGATTGGCATCTCTAAATTGTCTGTAGTGATTGTCTGTAGTGTGAGTGAATGAATGAATGAATGAATGAATGAATGAGTGTGTGTGTGTGTGTGCGCCCTGCGATGGGTTGGCACTCCGTCCAGGGTGTATCCTGCCTTGATGCCCAATGACGCCTGAGATAGGCACAGGCTCCCTGTGACCCGAGAATAGATCGGATAAGTGGTAGACAATGAATGAATGAATTACAACTGATATATTCCAGGGGTGTGTCTAGAACATTGTCAGTGGGGGGGCATGCTGGGGCACTGCTTCAAAAGAGGGTGGCCTCTTTTGAAGCAGTGTGCCCCCCCCCAAAAAAGGCTAAATCTACAGTATATTATTATTATTTTTAACTTGAATAAAGTCAATTGTAATCAAATGTACTTTTTTAAAATGTACTTTTTTGTCATCCCTGTATATATATATATATATATATATATATATATATATATATATATATATATATATTTTTAATCCATTAAGTTGATTTGATAACCAGTGTTTACATAAAACTAACAAGTTTATAAAATAAATCTGAGCAATTAAAAAAACAACACAGGAGCATACTGACATTTTAACTGACAAACCCTGACACTTTAACTGACTGATCTTCTAACTGTAATCTAGAGACTACACTTACTGATGCACCAACAAGTAACGTGTCACCGGACATTTTACAGAACATTTCGTGCATATTGCCATTTGGGGCAATCGTGCATTTCAGTAATTGTCTGCAGTGGCGGCCGGTCAATAAAGGGTGCCGCCCCCTGGAAGTTAGCCAGAGAAGCTACTTTAACACGTTAACAATAATTATATATTTTAATAACAATAAAATCATTTACTCGTACTATTCCACTGTTAGTCACTGTTATTTATTTAAAATTAAAAAATCGAAACTGTATTTCGTTCGTGTGTGTGTGTGTGTGTGCGTGCGCGGGGCGCTGGACAAACGAGTGTGCATGTAGGTCCGTAAACTTTTGAAAAGCATGTGACTTGAGACTGAGCTCTGATTGGCTTTTGTTGCTAGCGAATCAATGTTGTTCTTACATATCTGGCCTCATTTGATTGGACCATTCTCAACGAGTCTCATTACTGCTCAGCAGATTGTCAGTTAACGGTAGTGATGGGAAGTTCGGATCATTTTACTGACTCGAATCTTTGAATCTCGTTCAGCAAAATGAACGAATCTTTTTTCGAGTCATTTTGTTCATTTCAGCAGAATATAATTAGTGTTACGTGTTAATAGCCAATTACCTAGACACATCTACTTACGCAAACGTTGATCACATTAAAAATTAGACAAAACTATAAATCAACCAAGGCCAAAACGAGACTGACAAGAACAAGACCATAACTTTTTTATTTAGAGTGTATATGCCCTGCGATGGGTTGGCACTCCGTCCAGGGTGTATCCTGCCTTGATGCACAATAACGCCTGAGATGCACAGAGAGGCACAGGCTCCCCGTGACCCGAGTATAGTTCGGATAAGCGGTAGACAATGAATGAATGATCATTCCTAAATATTATACAACATTGAATTAGTATCAATGACTAAGATACCTATCAGGAAGTGGTCACGTGATGAACTAACGACTCGGGAGATGAACTAATCATGCTCCCAGTACAGAACCTATAGGATGTTGCGCATGCGCGGTCAATACAAAATGAACGACTCGCTCTCTGAGATGACTCAGGATATCAGTCATATTAAGGATTCATTCTAAATGAACGAATCGCTCATGACACATCACTAGTTAACGGACAGGTACTGATTACCCCTGGCCACCACATAGTCCTGCACCTGATATATTCCAGGATTGTACCGTCTCTTGCATTTTGTTGTGTGTTTTGCTCCCCATAGTTTTGTACACACAGCTGCACTGTTATACCACCTGTTCAAAGAATACGGCTTTCTGATAGGCTACTATTCCGAGTCCGTTAGTACACGCCCCTCCCCTTTGCAAGCAGAAGCCCCGCCCTCTTTCTCATCATGGCTCCTGCGGTGGACAGGCAGGGTTACTGGGGAACTCCGACTTCAACGTTGGACTGGTGCGAAGAGAATTATGTCGTTACATTTTATATCGCGGAATTCTGTAAGTGCAACACGAACTATCCGCTGTCTGTGTTTGCTTGTTTTTTGGTTGTCGCGGAAGCTGAATTACGATTAGCTAGCTAGCAGTAAGAGAGAGTGTTCGGTCGTCCGTTCGCGCAGACTGGGACAGCTTTGACAACTCCTCGTTAGCATACAAACTTAAACCGTAAACAATCAGGACACAAAACGTTCATTTTGATCATGAAAACGTGACACGGTGTAAAAATGACGAGCATTAACATCGAGGAAGAAATCTGTCCTGAATCTCGGAGTCTTGCTTGAGCACATCTAGAACGTTAGATTATCGGCCGAATAAAAAAAGAGTCTTAGTGTAAACATAGTGCACTAGGTAGTGTACATAAACTATTATTTCGTGTTCTATGTGGCGTACTTGTGTAGCGAAAGGGAAGCCATTTGGGATCACTCTTCATAACGAGTCTTTTAAGGCTACAAACCTCTATTTATAACGAATGATTATAACAATGCTCACTAAATTAACTAAATCTTATTAAGTGTCTTAGCAAAATAAGTTGCATACCTTTCTATTGACCATAGTGTTATGTACATAAATATAATAATATCTAATTTTTGAGAGTTCTGTTAACATATTTTGATTACTCATACTGTACTAGTCTGGGGTTTGTCCAATCAAATGTTGTCTTGAGTGTATAAACCCCACCCAAATGTGGGCGTGTCTTGATCTACAGGGTTGTCTTGTTTCTACCATTCCTAGGTTCGTTGATTTTTTTTGAACAAGCAGAAACGTATGGTAAACAGAGTTGTTTGTTATGTAAATCTATCATGCCGTCTCACACTCTTACTTAATGTTTTATATGGAAATACATCAACATATGAAATGAAATCTTCAGACCATTTCACAATCTTCCGTTAGTTTCGTAGGTTAGTACCTTTTAAGACTTTAAAATCTTTTTCAGTTTTTTAATAACAACAAAGAAAACTTTGCCTCAGTCACGCTCAGCAGTCCACTGGCCGTCTTTATTGTTGCTGTGTGTTTGTGAGTGTGTGTGAGAGAGAGAGAAAGAGAAGAGCTCAGCATTGACTTAAACAACCGTCTAGAATGTGTGCGGCTCAGTAAAATTGGCCATGTAGAGCAGGAAAGGGACAAAAGACAATCCACTGGCACTCTGTATAGCTTTGCATGAGCTAGCTCTCGGTATGCTTTATTATCAAAAGGCACGATAGCCAACGAGTGCATTGTGGTTGCATGGCAATACCATGAAAGAACAATAGAAAACATTAGAAAATGCGTTGCTTGAATTTCTATTGTTTAATGGGTATGGGGGATTTTGGCTTACATCCACATGACCTCTCAGGCATGGACAAATCATAAACACGTTAATTAGTCCAGAAGTGAAATCAGAGCAGCTCAGGCCTATGTTTCTCCTACCCAGAAGTCTAATTTACACATTACAAACATGCCATTCAGCATTATTTGCCTCAGAGGTGTGACAACCTGATGATGTGCATCAGTACAGATTTTAGAAAATAAGCAGGTACTTGAACAACGGTGCATTAAAATCACGGTTACTGTACTCATTTGTATGTATTTGTTTTTCTCTTTACAGGGAACACAGTCAGTAACCTGATAATGATCCTTCCTCCTATTTATGGAGCGTTACAAACCTTCAAAAACGGACTGGAGGTCCGCTACGTGTTGTCCTTTTTAGGACTTGCAGGTAAGTGTGAACAAATCACTAAAGCTCTTAAAGGAAGAGTATAGAGTCTTTATAAATGCTTACACCACCTCAGAGCTGTTGAATTCTTGAAAACGTGATGAATTTTCTATAACAGCGGCTCTGACAACGGTGTTGCCAGGTACGGCAGGTTTATATTAATGCCCTCGCTTTAAAACGTTACCATTTCCATACTAATCCTTTTACAGTTACACACCACTTAGTATCTGTAGTTAGCTTTATAATTAACAGGTTACAGAAAGGGAGCGGCCTTCGTCCCTGTGTTTCAGCACTGTTTATCCATACACCCTCTCATATCACGAACGTCATGCAGGCGTGTGCTGGCAGAATAACGCTGGGAGGGTACACACACTCGAGCTTGGCAGCCAGAACAGTGTAGTCAATATGATTATCATGAGAATTGTTTATTTTGATCTGTGGCATTACCTTTCACCTAGTGCCTGATTTGCACTCCAGAGCACACAGCACCCTGAGGGCGTGTTTAAAGATGGGCAGGAATGCAGGGCATGTCTGAATAACATTTATGTGTCTGTTGAGCAATTTCGTATGAGAATATTTTCTTCTTATTGCTTTTGTTGATCCAGCTGTCGGTATTGGTTCTTGGTGCTTCCACATGACCCTTCAGTATGAAATGCAGGTGGGATGATGAGCTTTTTTCACGCATCAGTTTTTCCAGCATTAAAGCAACATATATAGATCCCTGACGCTTTTAGCTCTACAGAGAGATTTAGCAATTATTTAGTGAATCTTCACATGCTTCTCATATCACGGTTTATCTTTCCAGTTGCTAGATGAGTTGCCGATGATTTATAGCTGCTGTGTCTTCGTTTACTGTTTGTAAGTAAACCTTTTGCCTCTGGATTGTCAAATTTGCTCTTATTATATATCGATACAGCAGGTTAGCGTAATATAGTATAGTTTATTTATACATTTATATCTTGGTGATGTACCTATGCTTACTGTAATTGAAGAAAAAACTGAACATCTCATTAGCAAGCTTTTATTATAAACAGTTTCTGTTATTCTTATAATGTTAGTTATACACCGATCAGGCATAACATTATGAGCAGTGACAGGTGAAGTGAATAGCACTGATCTCCTCATCATGGCACCTATTAGTAGGTGGGATATATTAGGCAGCAAGTGAGCATTTTCTCCTCAAAGTTGATGTGACAGGAAAAATGGGCAAGTGTAAGGATTTGAGTGAGTTTGATGAGGGGCAAATTGTGATGGCTAGACAACCGGATCAGAGCATCTCCAAGACTGCAGCTCTTGTGGTGTGTTCCTGGTCTGCAGTGGTCAGCATCTATCAAAAGAATTAATTATTCTTTATTTTGGGGGGGGGCACGGTGGCTTAGTGGTTAGCACGTTTGCCTCACACCTCCAGGGTTGGGGGTTCGATTCCTGCCTCCACCGTGTGTGTGGAATTTGCATGTTCTCCCTGTGCCTCGGGGGTTTCCTCTGGGTACTCCGGTTTCCTCCCCCGGTCCAAAGACATGCATTGTAGGTTGATTGGCATCTCTAAATTGTCCGTAGCGTGTGATTGCGTGAGTGAATGAGAGTGTGTGTGTGTGCCCTGCGATGGGTTGGCACTCCGTGTATCCTGCCTTGATGCCCAATGACGCCTGAGATAGGCACAGGCTCCCCATGACCCGAGAGTAGATCGGATAAGCGGTAGACAATGACTGACTGAATGAATGAATATCCTTTATTCTCCATGGGCCTCACCTCGCAACCTACAGGACTTAAAGAATCTGCTGCTAACATCTTGGTGCCAGATACCACAGGACACCTTCAGAGATCTAGTGGAGTCCATGCCTCCATGTGTCAGGGCTGTTTTGGAAGCAAAAGGGGGATCAACACAATATTAGACAGGTGGTCATAATGTTATGCCTGATCAGTGTATAAAGTAATGCAATAATAGTTTTATCTCAAATAATAATAAAGTTTAAAAAATGAGAATCTTGTGTATTGTGTGGAAGTAAAGACATATTAAAATAATTAATAATGCAGTTTGACCTATTTTTTCCGCAGATATGAATGCTTCAAGCAAGAAAATGCAGTTAACTATTTGCCAATTGCACTTCTCCTCTTCTTCAGTATTACAGTCAGTGTGGTAAGAAGGCTGCTTTGAGCTTTTAGTTTGATATAAAATACAGATGTGTGTGTTTGAAGGTAAAAATGATACATGATTTGTTGATCATAATCTCCTCCATTTTCATGCTGTTTCTCATGTAGGTGTATTTGCAGTGGAAGGAGCCGGTATTTCATCAGGTAAGCCGTGAATCTGTTAACATTCTGTTCCTGCTTTCAGTCGGGTGGGGCAACGTTTCTTCTAGGATTTGGGTCCTCTGATTAAATGAAAGCCAAATGGAATTGCACTAGAGCTACCTCGGTCACATTGCTTAAGTGAGAGTCTACCAAGCTCTTAAAACGCTTAAGGATAATGTCATCGCACCCAAACAAAAAGCGGAAACACTTGATGATGTTGTAGAGCCGGTTATGTCTGAAGGCATGCGGCCAACGCTGCTTCTGATAAGAAAGTCTGACACCTGAGCATGTATTTTCACATAGACAATGATGTGTCTCGCTTGACCTTTATATTTATCTTTTCTCTTTTCTAGGTCATGTACGCCTTTCTGGTGGCTTTCTTAGTGTTTCGGTCTGTTTTCATAGTCACATGGTGAGTATCTGTGTCTGGGATGATTTTTATTAGTCATCATTAACCCCTTAAAGGCAGAGAAACCCTCAAAAAGATTATCATTATTATTATTATTATTATTATTATTATTATTAGTTAACTTGATTGAAGTGTGTCATCTTCTTGCCCCAGGGTGTATCCATGGTTGAGAGCGCTGTGCTACACGTCATTATCCGTCTTCCTGTTGGGTTTTGTTTTATGGAACATTGATAATATAGTCTGTGACACTTTAAGGTAATAAATGACAGATTTATGTATAGATTCTTGCAGCTGTATTTCTATGCTAATTTATGCTTTAAATAACGAACACTGCGCCTGTGTTGTTCTTTCAGAGCAACGCGACAGAGGCTGCCTCCTGTAGTGGGAGCCGTGACGCAGCTCCACGCATGGTGGCACATTCTGACAGGACTTGGCTCCTACCTGCACATACTCCTCAGGTACTCCTCAGGTCTTGTTTCAGATCTGTGAACTTTGAAGCCATTTTGCTTGCATGGAATGTTCATAATTTTATTCTTCCTCTCACGATGCAGCCTCCAGATTCGGACAACCTATCTCAAGCACAGACCGAAAGTAAAGGTGAGTGCTGCTTCATCTGGTCATTACCCGTTGAAGGAGCCGGATATCGACGCCATTCCTGCTGACTCTTCGCTTGTCTCCTGTGAATCCAGAGTTATCAGTTTCAGTGTGCTCACAGTCTGAATTCTCTAAAGAGAACATATGTTTTTTTCTTTCTAATTACTTTGATTATCCACACACCTACCTGTCTGTCTGTCTACCTGCAAGACCATCTATCAATTTAATTATCTATCTGTCTCAATTTAACTGTCTGTCTGTCTTCATCTCTGTCTCTGTCTATATAACTGATTGTTTTGGCCTTTTGTCTGTCTCTCAATTTAACAGACTGTCTGTTTGCATAACTGAATGTTTATTCATTTGTCTGTCTGCCTGTCTACTTAACTTATTGTCTATTTATCCATCCATCTCTGTCTTCTCGTTGAACTGATGTGTCCGTGTACTTCACGGAAACTCCACGTCTAGCTACTTAACTGATTTTTTCTATTTCTTTGTTTATCTGTTTGTCTGTTTCTCCATCTGTTTGACCATTTTGTCTGTTTTTTTCATTTAAGTGATTGTTTGTCTGTCTTTGTATGTATGTCTGTTTGTCTGTCTTCCTGTGCGACTCTTGTTTTGAGCATCTGTCTGTCTGTCTTATTGTCCTGTCTGCTGCTCTGCATTTCTTTCTCTCTCCTTGTCTACTGATGTATAATTTACCTGTTTGTCTTCCCTGTCTCTCAGTCTGTCTCTCTGATTATCTCCTAGGTACATTTTCAGTCTGTCTGATTCGCTAGTCACTTCATTCACTTCATTTGGTTCATTCTCTTATTCTTTGGCTTTGCAGTTTCTGTGTGGCGTTTGGCCCATGCTGCACGTCGAGTCCCAGAAGACGAGTTGAAGGTGCGTTGTGGGGATGAACACGGCGGCAGATCACAGGGCTTGAACGCTGCGAAGCCCGGCCGCTCTCCTCCAGCTTTGTTGGGGACCTGAGCAGCAGCTTGACATACCCAGAGTCCCCTAGTTCAGTTTGTTGAGTGTAGTTTGGAGAGACTTTTCCTGCTGTGGAAAAGACTCAGTTTGTGTTGATTAATCACTGATTCAGTCAGAGCTTCGTGGAAGCAGATGGCACACGCTTTATTTTTGCACACCGCTGACATACTTTACCAGCAGCTGCCTCACACACTCACTCTCATGAGAGACTACACATCCTAAGTTCACATTAACAAACGGCAAAATAACGGCACACTGTTGAGTTTCTTCATATGGGTGTGATACAAATATACAGACATTACGGAAGAGCTTGAAAGGAAGTACCGGAGATCGGTTGGTCTGACCCGTGAGTGCACAATGCTAGTATAGCTAGCTTGCTTCATGCTAATGCAAAGCTTAGCATGTAACATATACATCTAAAGCAACATATAGAAATCATAGATTATTTAATTTAGTGTCTATCATTTCTTATGGGAACTAAACAGATTGTTGCTTGCTCGTATGAACTCAGTGGGTAGTGGATAGAGCAATATGTCAGCGGGTGATTTTATTTTATTTATTTATTTTTTATTTAATTTTTTTCATATATCTACCTAAGAATGATGTCAAAACTTGATCCTGATATTGATACTGAAAACCGTATCTAATCATTAATCATATATTTCAGCATAATCAAACTTTCGCAGTTTTTTAAAATTATTTTTTTAAATTCAGTTTAAGGATCATAGAAGGGGAAAGTGAAAGGGGCTTGAGATAGAGATTACATAGCTTTATGGTAGTAACATGAAAACAGTCAGACTGAAATCTGAAAATCAACTGGAATTGATTTATTTATTTATTTTTAACAAAACTGTATTAGCCTTTTTCTTTTGGGTAATGGATCCACATCTTTGAAGTAATTGACTGAATGAATTAATTTCACTTTGTGCTACTTTTCAGAAATTCTGTAAGCTACTTTGTTAATGTTTTTTTTTAACTAATCTAAGGGCCTATTCTTTATTTCAACTAGGGATGCATTGATACTGATATCTGTATCAGGAATCAGTCAGATTAGGAGATTTATTCGATAAAAATCAGCTGGCCCGGTCTTTTAAAATGAGAACAATATGGTGTGAATCGCACCCGGAGAAAGATACACGATTCATTTCGTGAATTGATTCAATCGTGAATTGATTCACGATTCATTTGTAATAACTGCGCTTGCTGAGTCTCAACACCATAACATTTTATTCTCAGCTTGAGGAGTTCTTTTCAAAAAGCACACAATAAACAGAGCTGAATAAAATGTCCCTCGTATTAAGTATTCAATCTAATGATTTAAAAAAAAAAAAAAATCAAAGATATCCATCGATGCATCCCTAATTTCAACCTATGATGTTTTTGTTTATGATTGTCGGTAGTCTTTCTGTAATTATTGTTATTATTAATTTATATGAACTGCTTGCTTTCCTCCTTGTGAGGCATTTTATGAAGGAAAGATTTCTAGTGAAGTAACGTGTAATTGCTGTGGGGAAAAAACAGGCTAATTTAGTAATATATCCAATTTGTTCTTAAACACTGCTGAGTAAATGATACTAATTTGGTATCAAGTCATTTAGGAAACCAGTTCTTTTGTCCGTTGTCAATTCTCTACTCTATGCACAAACATTGGTTTTTTATTTTTACAGTTTGGGAATCCGCACCCAACATCAGCTGCGCGTAAAGGGAATCTTGCTTAATCTCATGTTTCTGTGTAGCACAGAGCTTCAGAAAGCACTAACTGCACGGCGCCTGTTAGTGTACCAGGCTCCTGTCTTACCTCCTGCTGAAATCATGTTCAGTGACTTGAACCTCAAGTGTGAAATGACGGAAATTGTGATTATAGATGTATAATGTCTATGTTTTTGTACTCGTACAGTGAATGTTGTTACTATGGTGTGTTTTACTTATTCATCTATATATCACTATGTCACTATATGAAGCTGAAGTGTAACATAGAACGTATATATAAATATATTCCACCATAATTGCTTTGGTTAGAGTGGACCTGTTGATATCAAGGGTGCCTTTAGTCCTAGTGTTATATTTCCACCAGGACTTTATGTTGCCACATTTATTTATATGACCTTGCCTCGATGTCTTGGATGTCAGAAGTTTTCGTATGTGTAAATCTCATCCTCCTTGTAGTGGTGAAGACAAAAAGAAGAAAAAAGCAATTACTGCCAATACTGTTCCTGTGCCATCTTGTGACAGCACTGACATCACCTGATTTCCTTCTGTAAAATCACTGAAGGTATTTCAGCACTTCTTCCTTGCCGGAAGCCTTTAACCACTGACTGTTGAGTCATTTCAGAATTATGTCATTAAAGTTGGTGTAGTTGGAATGTTGTGGAGAGTCTTTCGAATTCTTTTTGAATGTTGACCATGGACTTTTCATTCCATAACCTTCGAGTCACAAGCGCAAACACTTTAAAGTAAAACCCATATGTGAAAACTATATATTTCAAGATAGCTCGACCAATAGGCGTGTCTTTACATCTGCTTGTTGAATCAGTAGATCATGTCACAGCTGCGCAGTGCAAAGAATCGCCCAGATATTGGTCAAGAGCTTCAGATAATGTTTACATCAAACATCAGAGAAGGAAAAAGTCATCTCAGTGTTCTTGACTGTGGCACTGATGTTGCTTTCAGGTGGCCTGATTTTTAGAAGCTGCTCATGTGCTGGGATTTTCGGCCTGTAGAGTTTACACAGAACGGAGTAAAAAATAAGCAAAAAACTATCAGTGCAGTTTTGTGAATGAGAGTCAGAGTTGAACGGACAGCCTGTTTCAAGCTGACAGGAAGTCTATGGTTACTGAAATAGCCACTCTTTACAGTCAAATTGAACAAAAAAAGCATCTCAACACAGACCTTCTCATCACTGAGACCTCATAAAACCTTGAGACAGATGAGCTACAAAAGCACATCGGGTTCTACTCCTGCCACTCAAGAACAGGAATCTGAGGCTATATTGGGCACATGTTGTCCAAAATTGTACAAAAGTTGTACAAAATGACCAGATTTGTTGTGGGCAAAAATTCCAAAACATTTCTGAAATAATCAAACCAGTCCATCTGCCACCACCAACCAAGCACAGTCACTGATATCACAAGTTTCCCTCGTTCTGATCTCTGATATAAAGCTTAACTGAAGCTCCTCACCTGTATCTATCGATCTCTATCGATCTCCATGACTTTAGGCAACATGACTGTCTCAAGAATAAATTCATTCATTCATTCATTGTCTACCGCTTATCCGAACTATACTCGGGTCACGGGGAGCCTGTGCCTATCTCAGGCGTCATTGGGCATCAAACACCCTGGACAGAGTGCCAACCCATCGCAGGGCGCACACACACACACACACACACACACAACGGACAATTTAGAGATGCCAATCAACCTACCACACATGTCTTTGGACTGGGGGAGGAAACCGGAGCACCTGGAGGAAACCCCAGAGGCACGGGGAGAACATGCAAACTCCACACACACATGGCGGAGGCGGGAATCGAACCCCCAACCCTGGAGGTGTGAGGCAAACGTGCTAACCACTAAGCCACCGTGCCCCCCCTCAAGAATAAATAATAAAGAAAATTAATTATTTTAAAATATTCAATACGTTTATTATTATTATTATTATTATTATTATTATTATTATTATTATTATTATTATTATTATTATTATTATAGAAAGCCGTGTGCGTGCTATTAGTAATCAGCATTGAGTCAATTCACATTTCACAGACTTTGTGGTTTCTTTTTATAGATTGTTGTCATTATCAGCCTTGTGCTTTCTATTAGTAATCAGGAGAGACTGCTGGGTCATACATAAACAACTCATTATGACTTTATGACTGTACTAACCCCCAAAAAGAAAAAGGAAATGATATCATAATATAGGGAAATCACCAATGACAGAGTTTCTTTTGGCAGCTCAGTTATTAGGTGTTGATTCATTAACAGCACATCCTGAAGTGCTTTATTCCATTCATACCACACCAATTTTCCACTGATTACAAATTAAAGATTAATGAATGATGTCATACCTTTTTTCAATTCATTCATAGTTATAGCGCAACGATGTACTTCCTGTTAGATGTTACAGGCTATAGCAGCCTTTTCTTAATAAAAACCAACCAACCAACCAACCAACCAACAAACAAACAAAACATGTTACCAAGAAACCTTACTGTCTATTACAAAGCACTGACCCTGGAGCCTCCTTCTGCATGATTTTAATTATCATTATAATGATTTAAAGAAGAATAATTCTCAGAAAAGCATCCTTTTTTCGACCAACCATTAAATTACTGAATGTGTAGGTACAGTACCATTTCTTTTTAAATGCACAGGTTTTACTGTGTAAAAATAATGAATCTTTTATTGTAGAGATAGACTGGAAGAGAATCTTTACAGTGATTTGCAGAATTCAGATTACTGAGTATTTTAGGTCTTGGGCTGCATTTAGGCATTTCTGAACTCTAATAATAGTAATATGTACGCGTACGACCAATAGAGGTCCTACATATTACTATTATTAGAGTTCAGAAACCGTGTCCATCCCCACTGCTGTAAAGAGATGCCATAAAAAAAATTCAGTCACTTCTCTCAAGATTAATAAATCACAGTAACACAGTTTACCCTCTTACGTCATCAGGGTGTGAGCTGCAGCTTCCGTCTACATAGAAATCAATTTTATGACATTTTAAACAAGGAATTATTTCAGATTTTCAGTCCAGAATTCCCCCAGGAATTCATCTGTTGCTAATATACTTTAAAAATAACAGAATGTATTGTTTGGTACATACTGTATTTATTATGATGACTTAAATTCTTCTTATTGTTGACTAACTGCATCTATTTTCCAGCAAGGAGCCTCATAAAGGGGTACAATTCCCCAACTCACAGCACATACACAGCATCCACTGCAGAGGTTTTTGAAATTCAGAGCAGTCTGTGTGTGTGTGTGTGTGTGTGTGTGTGTGTGTGATGTGTATGTACTATAGCATATTTGCATAAATGATCATTTATCAAGTAATGTTGTTAAATTCTGTTAAATTCAGATTGGTCAGAAGGTGTTGATTAATGTTCTTTAACAGCAAATCTGAGAATAGAGCATTGTTGTTGTTTTTTAATATATTAACCCACTCTTTCTAATAAATTTGTGTTTCTATTGTAACACCTCGTACACAAGGACACTCCAGTTAAACAGATTAAAAATCTGTGATATGCCGAAGTTTACTATAAGGAGACATTGTGTACATTTAAGGAGACAATTTTTATCTGCTATAATGTAAGTGTGTTGTGGATGTTTCACGATATTAAATGTGACTATAAACAGATACAAATAAAGACGTCTTTCTAGTTGCTTGTATATAAGAGGATTAAAAAAAAAGTTTATCTGCTGGTTTGGTATCTTCAACAACAGCAACTTTACAAATCACACCACCATGTCATTAATGTTTTTCCTTCAGACGCATGTCTCTATGTGTTTTATTTCTTCTTCTTCTTCTTTTTCTTGTTCTTCTTCTTCTTTTTTTATGACTTTTTTTTTTTTTTGATGATGATGTGATTGCAAACTTGTGTGACATGTCTTAAAATAATTTTCACCAGCTTGCATGTCAATTAGTCAGACACAGCTGTGGGTTTTTTATTCTGGTAACAAAAAACCCCTTAAGCCAGACATTACGTTAGTAAATTATTAACAAGCCAGAGCGCGTCACATCCGTCAGGAGACCTGCTCCTGCATCCTGGCCTGCCAGCAAATCAGTTCAAACCCGTCGAGTGCATCTTAATCCTCTTGCCAGTAAACGGAATGTAAACACTGAACCACAGCACTGCCTGCTGCAGGATTTTCCACTTGAGTCCTCAGGGAAACTCCAAGCGTGTCACTTAATCACGTCCATCACGCCTCAGGGTATCGGTTCAATTTGGGTGTGTTTGATGTGTAAGGAAGCGTAAATGAAACTTATTTTAAGTACACTTTGTAGTATTTACAAGTCTCCCAGCATTCAAGCAATATTGTTTTAGTGAAATTTGTCTCTTAGTGATTAGTTCAGAATTTTTTGTGCAATCTGAGAAAATTGAGGTAACAAGCTTTAGCTGTGGCTAACTGCGTTGGTATTGTCAACGAGTCAGAATTTTTATAGGTAACAAAGGAATGGCATTATGAGATATTGATTTTTTTAAGAGTTTGGGTTTTGTGTGAGATTATCCGAGTTGAACACACACACTCAATAAAAATAAATAAGTCTTTTGACAGCATCAGCTGTTTTCAGAAATCTGGTGTTAACTTGAATGACTGTCTTTACAACTTGCACTGAACTTTGCCTGACTTGCAACTTACTTTGCATAAAGGTCTACAAAAAACAACAACCTGAAACTCTCACATACTTATCTTCCTGTATCAACAGCTATAATAAGATATGGTCATGGGCATGGTAATGGGTACGTCTGGTAGTCACTTGATTGACTCAGTTATCAGGAGGAACAGTTTGGGGAAGATCCATTTACACCCACGCTTACATCCCCCACACACACACACACCCATACACTCACAACCTCAATCAACACCAGACCTGTAGGAACACACCACAGCTAGATTATAAAAAGATAAAAATGTCCAGGTAACATTGTTTGACATTATCCATTCATGCCATAGCTGAATATAATAATTAGCTTTATGTACACTCACTGGCCACTTTAATAGGAATACCTGTGCATGTATTCATCCATACAGTAGTCTGCTAGCAGCAGTGCAGATTCAGTTCAGGAGCTTCAGTTAATGTTCACATCAAACATGAACTGGAACAAGGAAATATTGTGATCTCAGTGACCGTGACTTTGACCCACAGTGTCTAGAGTCTGTAGAGTTTACACAGCATGCTGTGTAAACCACCAATCTTTGGTCAGGGGAGAAGACTGTCAGACAGTCAGACAGTCAGACTTAAATAAACACCACTGTGCTGAGCTGAAAAGCATCTTAACACATAAAAACTTCCACTCATGTCAGCCAGGATCAGGACTCTGAAGCTACAGTGGACACAAACCCTCAAAAACTGGACATTTGCTGACTGTAAAAAGACATTTTCCTTTCTTTATCTGTCTGTTTTTGGCAAATTTGTATGCTACAATATTGCTTTATTATCACTGACACAATGTAATCATTGCAACAATGTTTGTACTAGATTGTCAGATATTTGGATGTCTTTGGGCAAGAATTCGGCAAGCAGAAACCCCAATTTATTGGAGCTTAAAAAGAAATGGATAAAATAAGAAAGAAAGAAAGAAAGAAAGAAAGAAAGAAAGAAAGAAAGAAAGAAAGAAATACAATAGTCATCTTTTATGTGAAGCTTTGTGATTAGGTTTCTGAAGATTCTCCATGCTGTAATTTTGATCTCTGCACAGTTATCATTTCCAGACTGCAGCATCATAATGGATTATTTTATTTTAGAGCTAATCAATTTGATTATTCATAGTGGCTCCATGCACAGATTCTTAAATGTCTGGCTTGTGTTTATAGATTAATGAGTGAATCAATTATTAAACATCATTTTTTGGTAAGAATTTCATGACATCATAAGGAAAAATCAGATTTAGTTAAAAATCACGTTAAACGGGCATAAAATTGGTTCAAGTGTGTAAACAATAAATTGATTAATGTAACTGTAAACTGTAAAAGATTCAAATAATTTAATAAACTAATTAACTAATTAATTAATTGGTTGGTTAAATGAGTTAATGATGAAATCAAATGGTTATACAACTGTATTATTATATAGATAAAATGAAATAGATATAAATAAAATAAATATTGACTCCCCCATGAGATCCTGCACAATGATAACCAGGATAAAGTGAAGATGAATGATTCATAAAAACTATTTTTATATATATTTTTCCCCACAGTCATCACACATCACCTTCCAGGAAGAATGTAATAGATATGACTCAGTATTATTGTTGATGTGAGCAGAAATCTGTCCAGTGGTTCTGCACATTTCCCACACCAATCAGACATGTTTGTCTTCTTTTGAAGACACGTCTCTGACGTAGAACTAATTCATGTGTTTTTCAGACGTGCTCACACACAAGCATTTTACCTCTGGGAGATTTCTCAATACCTAGGTATTTTTGAAAGCAGCTGTTGAAAACTCTAACCACAATTACAAAGGCATAACACACTCCTTTTCCCAAAACACTTTACACGCTGATCCGCTTCTGAGTGCAGAGATTAGGAATGATCTTATGCCAGCAATTGATGTTGTTATTTTTTTATACTGCTCATACTTTACTCGGGAATAACCGTTAATCCTGGCTCTTTGTAATCTGAGGTTTTCTTAGGAATGAGTTTTGATTCCTAAACCCTGGCTTAACTTTCTTATTTTCATTTTTGCAAATAAATTATACAGCACGTGACCGCTTTAAATAAGAACTCATCTCTACACATCAGTGAGAAAAAAAGATCAGTTCTGCCTCTTTGAGCAGGTTTTGTTATCTTTCACAGTTTTATCATCTTTTTTGCTCTTTTTGGTGTTTGTCGTGTAATTGACCAGGCGTTTTCTTCCTTGATAACATCCTTAACTTCTGTAAATTCTTCAGTGTAGCGTAGTTCCCCCTCACTACGGTGGGTGCTTCCATGATGTACAGGGTTTTGCCGCCTGACTCTATCCACTGAGCCGTTTTTGTTCAGTGTCGTTCAGCTAGGTCTGGATTTTCACCTGATGTGAGATTTTCACGTGCTATTAAGTTTCTGATGCCAAGAAACTAGCCATAACATTCTAACATCACATTGTTTCACCCTGTATACATTTGGCACCGCTGTGAGGTGGAGTTAACACTGTAAAATCCATGTTATTTCTGCTTCAGACCAGAGTTTTTTAACCCCAGGGAAAAAGCTGTACTTCTAAGATGCCGCATGCGTGTAGATGAACTGTTCCTCTACCCCGAGGGTAAAAGCGAGGTCTAGAGAGACGGTAACCTGGAGTGAAGCTCTGTGTGAAAAGTCACAACAAAATGAGATGGAAATGATGTTTTCTCCTTGAAAGCATT
>JAUCMX010000015.1:13549008-13679008 GCA_033459395.1 Hemibagrus guttatus
ACATGAGGCAATTGAATTTGGGGTAGTAGTATTTGGAATAGTGGTATTTAATTTGAGTGGTACATGGTCCATTGGAATTTGATACGGTGGAATGTTGGACAGTGGTATTGGGATGGTGGTAGTTAATACAGTGATATTTAGTGTATACTAATGTATAGGGCAATAGTCTTTGAGGCATTGAAGTATTTAGAGTACTGATATTAAATACAGTGCTTTTTTTTGGAATGGTGGTATGCGGGGTAGTGGACTTTGAGGCAGAGGTAATTGGGATTGTGGTATTTAGGCACTGGTGTTTGGGACAGTGGTAAAAAACAGTGATAACTGGGGCTGTGATATTTGATACAGTGGAATGTTGGACAGTGGAATTTGGGATTGTATGATTTTAATACAGTGATATTTGGGACAGTAGCATGTGGGGCAGTGGTCATTAAGACAGTGATATTTGGAGTGGTAGCATTTAATACAGTGATATTTGGAACAGTGATACATTGGGCAGACAGTGATATTTGAGATAGTAGTATTTAATGCAGTGATATTTTGGACAGAAGCATTTAGGGTAGTAGTTTTTTAGACCAAGGTATTTAGAATGGTGGTATTTAATACAGTGATATTTGGGGCAATAGCATGTAAGGCATTGGCCGTTAATACAGTGATATTTGGGGCAGTAGCACGTAGAGCAGTGGTATTTGAATTATGGTATTTAGGCAGTGGTATTTACACCAGTGGTATTTAACAGTAATATTTGTAGCAATGGTATTCAATACAGTTGCATTTTTCACCATGGCCACATTTCACATTTCACCATTTCAGTGATACTAAATACAATGATATCTGGGAGTGTGGTATTTAATGGAGTGGAACATGGGACAGTGGCACTTGTAATAGTGGCATGTGTAACAGAGGTATGTGATATAGTCCTTTTTACCATATCCTGCCCTTGTTGGTGTGAAATTAATCATCATGGGTTGAGTAATTGTTTACCGTATATGGCTTAATTTTGGATCCAGACAAGCCAGAATTACAGAAGTGGCCATCATCAACCATGCAAAAATGCAAACAGGATGTACACACACACACACACCCACACACACACACAATTATTAAAATGATTCATAGCCAAAACCCTGCCCACCGCACTAAAAACAGCATACTGTATGATGCGATTTCTGTGTCATTAGAAGCTGATCAATTGCATAATACTTTGATTGAAGTTTAAGTAGAGTGGAAAGAAAAAATATGATATTCATATTAACGATTAATTAAATAATCATCTATTTTGATCAATGACAGTGCATGAGAGAAAAAAAATTAGTTAATGACTATTATGACACCATTATAACATACAACTGTACTACAATTTTTTAATAGTAATACAGATGATCTCACATCCAAACTCATTTTTCCAAATTATCTTTTAGCTATAAAACATTTGTGTAAATGATTTTTTTTTCTTCCAGGTATTGTAAGCTACATACAGTAGAAATTCACAATATCACCCATAATTTCCTTCCTTATCTTATGTCACCATCTTATGACTCATGATGTTGCTCAATACACAATTCTTTTTCCTATATATAAGCAGGTGCTTTGGGTTTGTGCCCAAACCATATCAGTCTCTTGAAGGAGAAGCAAGATGAAGACTTACTACCAGTTGTGTGTCCTCATTGGCCTGGTGTTCAGGGTCCACTCAGGTCCTGTACCACCATCAGTTGTTAAGGATGATGAAGAGTTTGCAAAGGTAAGCATAGCATTGTATTCTGCAACTTAAAATTACACAGGATTTTATTTATTTAGCTAGGTTCTGAAAGTTTTTTTCTTTTTAACCAGAATTACTTGAAGAAACTGTACAACATGCAAGAGGAGAACAAACCATCTTTTTGGCGCAAAGTCAGTGATATGAGCTTGAAACTCAGTGAGATGCAGCAGTTTTTCGGGTTAAAGGTGACAGGAACTCTGGACGCTGAAACGCTTGAGATGATGAAGAAGCCCCGCTGTGGTGTTCCAGATGTTTCCTCATACAAATCGAGATCTTTTTCTAACAAATGGTCTACAAACAGCTTGACCTACAGGTACCTAAGTGTAGTGTATTAAGTTAAACCAATCTATGAAACAATCTGGTGAATAGACTTAATAAGTTACACTTTGTTATTTTTATTCTATAGGATTGAGAATTACACTCCTGACATGTCTAAAGCTGAAGTGGATGACACTATCAAGAGAGCACTGCAAGTCTGGGCTCGGGTAACTCCCCTGAAGTTTACTCGCATCTACAACGGTGTAGCCGACATCATGATCTCTTTTGTTGTCAGAGGTCAGTCTCCCACTTTATTTAGAACCCTGTCCTAGATTTTAAATAAAAAAAGTCTTTAAAAACATAAAAAAAAGTCTTTCCTGCAGAATAAGGATCTTTTTAGCCTAGCAAACACATAAATTGTAAATTTTCCATTTCCAGATCACCGTGATGGATCTCCATTTGATGGACCTAATGGTATCTTGGCTCATGCATTTTTCCCTTCTCCTGGCATCGGTGGAGACGCCCATTTTGATGACGACGAGACCTTCACCTTCAAATCTTCTCGAGGTGATTATGCTTCACGTTTTGTAAAAAAAAAAACATACATTATCTAATATGAACTATGCATCATAAACAACATGTATTCTACCACAGGATACAACCTGTTCATCGTGGCTGCTCATGAATTTGGACACTCTTTGGGCCTAGACCATTCCAATGTTCCTGGTGCTCTGATGTATCCAACATACGCCTACATCCCTCCTGACACATTTGTTTTGCCCAGAGATGATGTTAATAGAATTCAGGCTCTGTATGGTACGTTTCGGTAATACTTTAGGAAAATCTTTTGGTAATTTACCCAGCATGTTATTAACAAAGTAAAATCACTTCAACAGGATCAAGTACTGTCAATCCTGATAAGCCTGACCCCAAGCCACCAGTCAACCCTAATGCCTGTGACCCCAATCTAGTCCTGGATGCTGTTACAACCCTGCGTGGAGAGAAGCTCTTCTTCAAAAACAGGTACACATGGACTTTTAAGTAACATTAAGCTCATTAACCTATTTCTAATCCATTTTTGAGATGTCTGACCATTTATTGCTGATTTTTGTTCTTCAGTTTCTTCTGGCGCAGCCACCCACAGCTCACCACAACTGATCAATATCTGATAAAGTTCTTCTGGCCGGATCTTCCAGATAATATTGATGCTGCTTTTGAGGATACATCAGCTGATTTGGTGTACATCATTAAAGGTAAAACAAAGCTTTACATGGCAAACAATACCAGTCTACTAGAGGTATTAGATATGAGTTATTGTTAACTTGTGCTTATGATCTTTAGGTCAGAAAGTCTGGGGTCTTCGTGGTTATGACATTGTGAAAAGGATGAGTCTCAGTGCCTTCGGCTTGCCAGCAGCAGTTAAGCAGATCGATGCTGCCCTTTATGATGAATATTCCAGAAAGGTGTTGTTTTTTGTTGACAGGTCATACTACAGGTAACTCTCATTGTCACGCTATATTAAAGCCATCAAATAAATACTTTCCCCTTTTCAAGACGTTAAGTAGTATTTTTATTCCAGCTACGATATGAACAGGAAGGCGATGGACAGAGGCTACCCAAAATTAGTGACAACAAGCTTCCCACAAATGACCACAAAAGTTACTGCAGCTTTTCAGGAATACGGTCAGTATTTTAAAATATGTTTCAAAACTCCTAAGTAATAATAGTCATCAACTTTAACTAAAGTGACACATTATATGTTTTTCAGGTTATTACTATTTCTTCAGTGGGTCAGAGGTTTTCCAGTATAATAACGGAAGGCTGGTGAAGGTCCTGAAAAGCAATCACTTCTTACGGTGCTAGTTATTTATACACACTACCTCATGGACAGCAGGGAGAATCATTTGTAAAGTAAATTATAAAATCATGTATGTAGCAATATATTTTGTGTATTATTAACTTATTTATCATTCAACACAATTATCATAGCTTCTTGTCATGTTGTGCTTGTGTCATGTTGTATTGTTCATCATTGTCTGAGTTGTGTTTTTAAAATAAAACGTTATTGGAATTTTAGCCTACTGTGATGCTGCTATATTAGCCAGATACTATATCTATACTAGATAAAAAATGTATAATGTGTTTTTAAATTGGAATTAAAGCCATGGTAAAATCCTCCAACAAAAGAATAATAAGGCTTTTACTTTTCTTTAGTAGCTGTACAAAACTGCTTGTGAGACAGTTAACAATGGAAACAAACAGAGTTTGCAATTATTTCGGCATCCAGAAATATGCAACTCATTCAAGCAAACATCCATACTTGATCTGTCACACATTTTTTGGTGTTTTTAATTTTTAAAAAAAAAAAAGGTACTTCAATATATAAAGTTTTAATATATAAATGAAAGAACATAGGGGGTGGCTTGGTGGTTAGCACGTTTGCCTCACACCTCCAGAGGTCGGGGTTCGATTTCCACCTGTGCCATGTGTGTGTGGAGTTTGCATGTTCTCCCCGTGCCTCGGGGGATTTCCTCCGGGTACTCCGGTTTCCTCCCCCAGTCTAAAGACATGCATTGTAGGTTGATTGGCATCTCTAAATTGTCCGTAGTGTGTGATTGCGTGAGTGAATGAGAGTGTGTGTGTGTGCCCTGTGATGGGTTGGCCCTCTGTCCAGGGTGTATCCTGCCTTGATGCCCAACGACGCCTGAGATAGGTACAGGCTCCCCGTGACCCGAGGATAGATCGGATAAGCGGTAGACAATGAATGAATGAATGAAAGAACAGGAGTGGAAATAAGACTCAAATTAAAGCAAAATGCCCAAAAAAATACAGCATCCAAATATAAATACACTACAAACCCGATTCCAAAAAAGTTGGGACACTGTACAAATTGTGAATAAAAACAGAATGCAATGATGTGGAACTTTCAAATTTCAATATTTTATTCAGAATACAACATAGATGACATATCAAATGTTTAAACTGAGAAAATGTGTCATTTTAAGGGAAAAATAAGTTGATTTTAAATTTCATGGCATCAACACATCTCAAAAAAGTTGGGACAAGGCCATGTTTACCACTGTGTGGCATCCCCTCTTCTTTTTATAACAGTCTGCAAACGTCTGGGGACTGAGGAGACAAGTTGCTCAAGTTTAGGAATAGTAATGTTGTCCCATTCTTGTCTAATACAGGCTTCTAGTTGCTCAACTGTCTTAGGTCTTCTTTGTCGCATCTTCCTCTTTATGATGCGGCAAATGTTTTCTATGGGTGAAAGATCTGGACTGCAGGCTGGCCATTTCAGTACCTGGATCCCTCTTCTACGCAGCAGTAATTGATGCAGTACGTGGTCTGGCATTGTCATGTTGGAAAATGCAAGGTCTTCCCTGAAAGAGACGATGTCTGGATGGGAGCATATGTTGTTCTAGAACTTGGATATACCTTTCAGCATTGATGGTGCCTTTCCAGATGTGTAAGCTGCCCATGCCACACGCACTCATGCAACCCCATACAATCAGAGATGCAGGCTTCTGAACTGAGCGCTGATAACAACTTGGGTTGTCCTAGTCCTCTTTAGTCCGGATGACATGGCGTCCCAATTTTCCAAAAAGAACTTCAAATTTTGATTCGTCTGACCACAGAACAGTTTTCCACTTTGCCACAGTCCATTTTAAATGAGCCTTGGCCCAGAGAAAACGCCTGTGCTTCTGGATCATGTTTAGATATGGCTTCTTTTTTGACCTATAGAGTTTTAGCCGGCAACGGCGAATGGCACGGTGGATTGTGTTCACCGACAATGTTTTCTGGAAGTATTCCTGAGCCCATGTTGTGATTTCCATTACAGTAGCATTCCTGTATGTGATGCAGTGCCGTCTAAGGGCCCGAAGATCACGGGCATCCAGTATGGTTTTCCGGCCTTGACCCTTACGCACAGAGATTGTTCCAGATTCTCTGAATCTTTGGATGATATTATGCACTGTAGATGATGATAACTTCAAACTCTGTAATTTTTCTCTGAGAAGCTCCTTTCTGATATTGCTCCACTATTTTTCGCCGCAGCATTGGGGGAATTGGTGATCCTCTGCCCATCTTGACTTCTGAGACACTGCTACTCTGAGAGGCTCTTTTTATACCCAATCATGTTGCCAATTGACCTAATAAGTTGCAAATTGGTCCTCCAGCTGTTCCTTATATGTACATTTAACTTTTCCGGCCTCTTATTGCTACCTGTTCCAACTTTTTTGGAATGTGTAGCTCTCATGAAATCCAAAATGAGCCAATATTTGGCATGACATTTCAAAATGTCTCACTTTCAACATTTGATATGTTATCTATATTCTATTGTGAATAAAATATAAGTTTATGAGATTTGTAAATTATTGCATTCCTTTTTCATTCACAATTTGTACAGTGTCCCAACTTTTTTGGAATCGGGTTTGTATATACACACAATATAGGATAAGGATAAGTGGAGGAGAAAAAGCTACACACCAGTTCCAGTATGCCTCATCTGAGGGTGATCTCTGTGAAATTGTCCTGAAACCTTAGCTGCCTAGTTCAGCTTTTAGCTGACCCAAAGATTAAATTTGGAACAATTGTGTTTGGTACTGTCATGGTTGGCAAAGTTCCCTGTTTGGCCACTAGGGGGCTTCTAGCAGGGGTTTTGTTTATCTATGCCATGTGTGTTTGTTATGACATTTAGCCCTGCCTGATCCTTAATGTGTTCCCGTCTCTGTTCACCTGTCCCTCATGTTCTACTGATTACCCCTCTTATTTATAGTGGTTTCTGTGCTCGTGGTTTTTGCTATTCCTTGTCTTTAATGTGAGTCTTTGTGCTGTGTTTTGGTTTTTCCCTTTGTGTTCCTGAGTGTTCTTATTTTGGAACAAACCCCTGTTTTGCGTATATCCCTGTCTATGGGTCTGCTCTTTCTTGCCTGGTACCACCAATACGTGACAGGTACATTGGGGCAGTGGTATTTAACCTGGTGATATTTGGGACAGTGATGTTTGGGATGATGGGATTTGGGAGTTGTATTTGGTATACTGGAATAGTAGCACCTGAGATAGTGATATTTGGGACATTGTTATTTGAGATCATGTTATTGACACAATAGTGTTTGACAATATCCTATCACTGAAGACATGATGTTACTCATCACATTGTTGTAACTAAAGATTTCTAGAATATGGCTCAAGTGACTTCTGCTCCAGACAAGACAAAATAACAGAAGTTGTCATGATGTAATAACATAAAAAATAGCACAAGTATACTTAAAACAGTACAATTAAAAAATCATCAAAATTATTCATAAATAGAATTCTACATAATATGCAAAGAAACTGCTTTGACCATGTATGTAAATGTTCATGTGTGTGAACTTCCTTAAGGGCCCAGCAGTGGCAGCTTGGTGGTGCTGGGATTTGAATCCCAACTTTCCAATGAACAACCCAGAGCCTTAACCACTTGAGCTACCACCACCCAGAATGAAATGTCAATGTCAAATGACAATGGAGCTTCAAGAAACATCAACGTCGGTCTGAAGCCCAGTTACCACCCACAGTCCAACAGTTAGGCAGAGCGCCTAAATCAGGAACTAGACCGCTACGTATGGGCCCACTGCAACCAGGAACAACATCGGTGGAGTGAGCTCCTTCCTTGGGCAGAATTTGCACAAAACTCCTTGACAGTCATCCAACGGCCTCACCCCATTCCAATGCATTCTCAGCTACCAATCCCCCTGTTCCAGTGGCCGGACGAGCCATCCGATGTTCTTAGCACCAGCCGCCACTGGATCCAGGCCAACCATAGATAACACCCCCACCCACATTACCAGTCTGGTCAGACTTTCCACCAAAACTCAGACTCAAGTTACCATGACCAAAATACGTGGAAACATTCAAAATAGTATGGTGACATACTGCCTTCAGCTGCCTGCCATGTACCACATCTGATGTTTCATGCCACCATCCTCAAACCTGCCTGCCTGACCTTCAGCATGGACAGTCCTACCACCTCCCCTCCAACACTCATAGAAATTGATTACATTATCTGATCGAACCTCTAACCCACCAGAGGGAGACGTCACCGGAATATTGAACCACCTGACCTCGGTTCATTTCCGGATTCACAAACATTTATATCATGCCAACATCAGCATCTGGCGTGAAGTATTGTTAGCTTAGCACTGCAATTCTGCGCCATTCCCTTTTGATTTCTTTATTTGCCATTGTGTTATGACCTGTTTCTATTTATTGCATTTTTGAGTTTTGGATGTGTTTTGTGGATTATCTTGCCTGCCTTGCGACTTCGTGTTTGCCTTCTGATTTGGATTTGGTTGTTTGGATTATATTATTCTTAAATAAAGCTTTGTATATGGATTCTGTTTCTCCCGCTCCTGATTCCTCTTTACAGTATAATGGATGGACACCGTGAGCTTGTCTTTTATGCTCCAAGTTATACTTATTACCTCGAAGATTTAAAACTGTTAAATGGGGGAAAAGTGAACAGCATTTAAATCTGCTTCTCACATTCCGAGAGTTTAGACATAAAATAAAAACACCAGGAGAGGGTGCTGTCTTGCATCACTTATTGGTTTAAATCACATCTTCTGTTGCAATTAAACACATCAGCAGTAATGTGTCCTGGGATCATCAGATGTTTACATTCTGACAAACCATTCTGTGTTTGTTAGACCCTGCAGAACCTCTGCCAAAATATCACAAGTGAATGATGATGAAATGCTGTGGAAGGTTTTTGGAGAAGGAAAAGACATTGCGTTATATCCACAGTCTCATTTTCTCACCATAGGGATAGTTTGCATAATTTAACTGAGAAATATTAACAAAAATAGTTGGTCAAGCATTGTGAAGCAATATAATACACTACTAATATGTAACATGGTAATAAGAACCACCTGTTGAAGCAGTGGTTTGTGTCTTTCACACAAAAGAGGTGAAAGGGCACTCCTATAAGGAAGTATTTTAGGGCTTCTAAAACATTGAGAGCACCAGCTGCTCCATTATTCTGGATGAATGAAAACCCAGTGGTAGCACTCTGCTTCACCACAGCTCCCATTTTGTGACACCCCAAACCCAAACTTCCATTTATTGTGGAGGTTGACACTTCATGCTGTAGTCATGGCACACCTGACAAGCTGTTCACCCTCTGGCATTTTTTCTGAGAAAGTTAACACAAGCCGAGGTGAACTATGACGAGGATAACTGCAAGCTCTTTTCTATCAAAGAGGCCCTCAAGGAGTAGAGGCATTGGCAGGAAGAAGCCCACTGTCCCTTACAAATTATAATGCACCACATAAACCTAGAGTACATTAAAGGTGCAAAGCACTTAATTCTGCACCAAGCAAGATGGGGTTAGAGTTGTTGTTTTTTTATGAGATTTAACTTCACGGTCACTTACAAACCAGGAACCAAAAAACCAAGGCAGAAGTTCTTTCATGTCACCATGATCCTCAGCAAAGTCCTGGAGCCAAAGCACATTCTACCGAACTCACTAGTCAGCCCAGATTCTGGAAGGCGCTCTGTAAAACCCTGAACATCAACGTTGGTCTGATGCTCAGCTACCACCCACAGTCCAACAGTTAGGCAGAACACCTAAATCAGGAACTAGACCGGCCTCACCCCATTCCAGTGCATTCTCAGCTAGCAACCCCCCTGTTCCAGTGGCTGGACAAGCCATCCGATGTTCCAGCCATCAATGACTGGTTTCAGAGGCGCAAAGAAATCTGGGAGAGCGCTCACATATGGCTATAGAGTGCAATCTGGCACCAAGAGATCCAGGCAGTGGCGGCCGGTCAACAGGGGGCACTGGAGTGCTGCCGCCTTAAAGTTCAGAGAAGAATGCTACTTTAACACGTTAACAATAATTATATATTTTAATAATGAAATTAAATAATTTAGTTGTACTATCCCTCTGTTAGTCATATTATCATTTATTTAAAATAAAAAAATCAAAACTGTATTTCGCTCATTTGTGTGTGTGTGTGTGTGTGTGTGTGTTTGTATGTGCAGGCCACTGGACAAACGAGTGTGTATGTGGTTACGTAACGTTTTAAAAAGCATGTGGCTTGAGCCTGAGCTCTGATTGGCTTGTTTCAAATTTTCCTCGGGGTGCAGCACTCTTCGGCCCGAACCCGCCCACTTTTTTTGTTAGCGAATCAATATTGTTTTTATGTATTTGGCCTCATGTGATTGGACCATTCTCAACAAGTCTCATTATCACTCAGCAGATTGTCAGTTAATGGGCTGGTATTGATTAATGTGGAAGTAAGCGAAATATCTCAAGATGAAAGAAAATTACAAAAATACCCTTTCACAAGGTGTTCGGATGAAGAAAAGAAAAGATTCAAGAAGCAGATTTACCCAATTTGCAAATTCAGCAGCAGTCAAGTGATTAGGCAACTTTCCAGTGTGTGTGTGTGTGTGTGTGTGTGTGTGTGTGTGTGTGTGTGTGTGTGTGTGTGTGTGTGTTTTAATGATTACCTTCATTATTGAAAATAAACCCACATTGAACTCAAATTTACTGATTCATAGTACATTTATTGCATACTTCAACAGTTGACATTTTAAATATTTTATCTAAGCAGTCTTCTTCTTCTTCTTCTTCTTTCAGATTTTCCCTTCAGGGGTCGCCACAGCGAATCATCTCTCACCACATATCTTCTGCATCTTCAACACTTGCACCCACTAGCTTCATATCCTCATTTATTACATCCACATACCACCTCTTCGGCCTTCCTCTTTGCCTCCTGCCTGGCAGCTCCATGTCCAACAGTCTCCTACCAATATACTCACTCTCCCTCCTCTGAACATGTCCAAACCATCTTAATCTGGCCTCCCTAACTTTGTTCCCTAAACGTGCAACATGAGCTGTCCCTCTGATGTACTCGTTCCTAATCCTATCCAAACTTGTCAATCCCAAAGGGAACCTCAACATCTTCAGCTCTGCTAATTCTAGCTCTGACTCCTGTCTCTTCCACAGTGACACTGTCTCTAAACCATACAGCATGGCTGGTCTCACCACTGTCCTGTACACCTTCCCCTTGATTCTCGCTGATATTTTCCTATCACACAGAACTCCCGACACCTTTCTCCACCCATTCTAACCTGCCTGCACTCGCTTCTTCACCTCTTTCCCACACTCTACATTACTCTGGACTGTTGACGCCAGGTACTTAAACTCCTGTACCTTCTTCACGTCTTCACCCTGTAACCTTACTGTTCCACTTCCCTCCCTTTCATTCACATACATGTACTCAGTCTTTCTTTCCTCTTCTCAACAGCGCAAACCTCCACCTCTCCAGGTTTTCCTTCACCTGCTCCCTGCTCTCACTACAGATCACAATGTCATCTGCAAACATCATTGTCCAAGGAGACTCCTGTCTGACCTCCCCTGACAATTGGTCCATCACCATAGCAAACAGGAAGGGGCTCAGAGCCAATCCCTGATGCAGTCCCACCTCCACTTTGAACTCCTCTGTCTGACCTACAGCACACCTCACCACTGTTCTGCTCCTCTCATACATGTCCTGCACCACTCTGACATACTTCTCTGCTAATCAAGACTTCCTCATACAGTACCACAGCTCTTCTCTTAGCACCCTGTCATACGCTTTCTCCAAGTCTACAAACACACAGTGCAACTCCCTCTGACCATCCCTATACTCCTCCATCAAAATTCTCAGAGCAAAAATTGCGTCTGTTGTGCTCTTTCTGGGCATGAAGCCATACTGCTGCTCACAAATTTCCACTACCTTTCTTAACCTAGCTTCCACTACTCTTTCCCATAGCTTCATTGTATGGCTCATCAACTTTATCCCCCTTGCTGAAACTCTGCCCGTCACCCTTATTCTTAAAGATCGGCACTAACACACTTCTTCTCCATTCCTCAGGCATCTTCTCACTCTTTAAAACCCTGTTTAACAAACTAATTAAAAATTCCACTGCTGCCTCTCCCAGACACTTCCAGACCTCCACCGAGATGTCGTCAGGACCAACTGCCTTTCCACTTTTCATCATCTTTAAAGCCTTCCTGACTCCATCCTTTCTAATCTTATCTACTTTCTGTTCCACAGAGTTCACCCCTTCTACTCTTTTTTCCCCTCTCATTTTCCTCATTCAACAGCTCTTCAAAGAACTCCTTCCATCTCCTCTGTACACTCTCCTCACTTGTGAGCACCCTTCCATCTCTATCCTTAATAACTCTAACTTGCTGCACATCCTTCCCATCTCGATCCCTCTGCCTAGCTAACCTGTACAAGGCCTTCTCTCCTTCTCTAGTGTCTAACCTAGTGTGCAAGTCGTCATATGCCTTCTGCTTGGCCTTAGACACCTCCCTCTTCACTCTGCGCTGTAACTCCTTGTATTCCTGTCTATTCTCTTCAGTCCTGTCCATGTCCCACTTCTTCTTGGCTAATCTCTTCCTCTGGATACTATCCTGAACTTCCTCATTCCACCACCAAGTCTCCATGTCTTCTTTCTTCCTTCCAGGTGACACACCCAGCACCTTTCTTTCTGTCACCCTGATCACTTCTGCTGTAGATTCCCAACCATCTGGCAACACTACCTGACCACCCAGAGCCTGCCTCAACTTCTGTCTAAATTCCTCACAATATTCCTCCTTTTTCAGCTTCCACCACTTGGTTTTCTTCTCTAGCTTTGACCTCTTCTTCTTGCAGACCATCAAAGTCATCCTACACACCACCATCCTATGCTGTTTGGCTACACTCTCTCCCACTACCACTTTACAGTCACTAATCTCTTTCATATTACCTCTTCTACATAGGATGTATTTTACCTGTGTGCTCCTACCTCCACTCTTGTAAGCCACTCTATGCTCCTCCCTCTTCTGAAAATAAGTGTTAACTACAGCCATGTCCATCCTCTTAGCAAAGTCCATTACCATCTGTCCTTCTAGGTTCCTTTCCTTAACTCCAAACTTGCCCATCACCTCCTCATCACCTGTGTTCCCCTCACCAATATGTCCATTAAAATCTGCTCCTATCACCACTCTCTCACCCATGGTAATACTCTCTATCACCTCATCTAATTCACTCCAGAATCTCTCTTTCTCCTCTAACTCACAACCTACCTGTGGGGCATAACCACTAACAACATTTAACATCTCCCCTTCAATCTCTAACTTCATACTCATCACCCTGTCTGACACTCTCTTCACCTCCAGAACATTCCTCACAAACTCCTCCTTCAGGACCACACCTACCCCATTTCTCTTATTATCCACACCATAATAAAACAGCTTGAATCCTGCTCCTATACTACGAGCCTTGCTACCCTTCCACCTGGTCTCTTGTACACACAGTAGATCTACCTTCCATCATATCAGCCAGCTCTCTACCTTTCCCTGTCATAGTACCAACATTCAGAGTTCCTATTCTCAGTCCTGCACTCTTACCTTTCCTCTTTTCTCTCTGTCTGTGCACTCTCCTCCCTCCTCTACTTCTTCCACCAACAGTAGCCCAATTTCCACCGGCACCCTGTAGGTCAATGCCGCCGATGGCGGTTGTTGTTAAACCGGGCCTCGACCGATCCAGTATGAAATTCAGAGTACTGACGATTCGCATGGTTAAATTTGACAGTGTTTTATGCTGGATGCCCTTCCTGACACAACCCTCTCTATTTATCTGGGCTTGAGACAGGCACAGAAGTCACTGGACTGTGACCCCCATGGCTAGATTATTTTATCTTAGCAGTAATGATACATAATCACCTGATAAATGGTGGTTATATTGGTTATATACAGTCCTACATTACTAACAGTTTGATTTTAAGTTTGTTTGTGCCCCCAAATAAAATTTTTAGCACCAGCTGCCACTGGATCCAGGCCAACCAAAGATAACCCCCACCCACAGTACCAGTCTGGTCAGACTTTCTACCAAAAATCAGACTCAAGTTACCATGACCAAAATACATGGGAACATTCAAAATAGTATTGTGACATACTGCCTTCAGCTGCCTGCCATGTACCACATCTCTCTGATGTTTCATGCCACCATCCTCAAACCTGCCCACCTGAACTTCAGCATGGACAGTCCTAGCACCTCCCCTCCAACACTCATAGAAATTGATTACATTATCTGATCGAACAGAGATACTGGGATAATGCCGGCAACATCCTTAACCTATCCAATCACACCCAGATCGACCAGCTCCCAGAACACGGGGACACCCCAGTAGAAAAATACTTGAAGGTGCTCCTGGGTGGATTCTGTAATAGCACCACCTGCACTCCCCACTCCAACCCACCAGAGGGAGACGTCACTGGAATATTGAACCACCTGACCCGCCTGGTTCATTTCCAGGTTCACAAACATTTATATCATGCCAACATCAGCATTTGGCGTGACGTATTGTTAGCTTAGCACTGAAATTCTGCTCCATTCCCTGTTGATTTCTTTATTTGCCATTGTGTTATGACATGTTTCTATTTATTGCATTTTTGAGTTTTGGATGTGTGTTTTATGGTTTTGTGGATTATCTTGCCTGCCTTGCGACTTCATGTTTGCCTTCTTATTTGGATTTGGTTGTTTGGATTATATTATAAAGCTTTGCATATGGGATTCTGTTTCTCCCGCTCCTGATTCCTCCTTACAGTATAATGGATGGACATTCTGTGTTTGTTAGACCCTGCAGAACCTCTGCCAATATATCACAAGTGAATGATGATGAAATGCTGCGGAAGGTTTTTGGAGAAGGAAAAGACATTGCTTCATATCCACGGTCTCATTTTCTCACCATAGGGATAGTTTGCATAATTTAACTGAGAAATATTAACAAAAATAGTTGGTCAAGCATTGTGAAGCAATATAATACACTACTGATATGTAACATGGTAATAAGAACCACTTGTTGAAACAGTGGTTTGTGTCTTTCACACTAAAGAGGTGGAAGGGCACTCCTGTAAGGAAGTATTTTAGGGCTTCTAAAACATAGAGAGCAGCTGCTCCATTACTCTGGATAAATGAAAACCCAGTGGTAGCACTCTGCTTTAGCTGGTTTCAGAAAGTTATGTATTATGCTAAAGAATTATTGCATTTGCCTATAACTGAATTTGCACTTGAACTGGTGGTCAATCCAGCTGAATGCAGTGCCTTCAGTACTTTTGTCTGGTGCATAAGGTGTTTGAAACAAAACAACACTACGTTCATGATGGTGGTGGTGTAGCTGCTAGACAATGTCATGAGCTATTAAAAAAATTGGAGGGTTGCATTGAGACCTAAAAGCAGAATATGGTTCTGCCATAATCCACTTGGCCTACAAAAACCAATGTTGGAGCAAGCTTGAAGTAAACCATTAGCTCAATCAAGTGTTAAGCTCTTTTGTGAAATGTTCTGTTTAATCCAATTTATGAGCATAAAATTGTTAACTATATATATTAGCACAAAGTAGCTTAACAAAAGTCCAGATGTAGATTCACAATAAGCAAGCTAGTTGCAAGAAAAACTCCCTGAAATGACAATGAGCAGTAGCCAAGTTATAGTTAAGTGCAGAAAACCAAAGAAGCAAAAAGAATAAGGGTTGGAGTGCAGTATAAGGATAAATCCAAAAAGTCAAAAGGGTGAACGTGGCCACAGCAGGAGAAGTGTTCCAGCATCACATTGTCCAGCGTGACAGATTGAACATAGTAAATGATAATCAAATCAGCAGATCAGATGCCAGTTAAATTGGCTCTGTATGCAACAAGAGCTTTTGTCAGATCTGTTAGCAACTAAATACTGATTTACAAATGAGCTAAGGCTGTTGTTCTTAAAATGGTCTGTGGCCTCTAAATGTCTGTTTTTATGGCAAAAGCTGAATCTTTTCAAAATGTTTAATAATACTGTCATTTGTTCTTTTAACAAAAAAAACATTTGTATTTAAATTGCTTTCTAAATAGCCCAGTTGATTTAGGCTAAGTTTAGGGAAATTCAGGATACATAGTCATCCTTGATTACCTACATCTGTAATATTTGTGTAATGACATAGATTGTTGAGCAATATCCCCAATTTTGTTCCTATAAAAGCTCAGACTAAAGCCCAGACTTGATCAGTTTGTTAGAAGAGAAGCAAGATGAAGACTTACTACCAGTTGTGCATCCTGCTTGCCATGGTGTTCAGGGTTTGCTCAGACCCAGTACCACTGACTAATGACTTGAACGATGAAGAGTTTGCAAAGGTATGAATGGCATTGGACTGCGAAATTAGAATTTTTTTGCTTCATTATTATTTTATTTAACTTTAAGTTTATTTAGCAAGTTTTCTAATTGCACATTTTTTCTATTTAACCAGAATTACTTGAAGAAACTGTACAACATGCAAGAGGAGAACAAACCATCTTTTAGGAGCAAAATCAGTGAGATGAGATTGAAGCTGCGTGAGATGCAGCAGTTTTTCGGGTTAAAGGTGACAGGAACTCTGGACGCTGAAACGCTTGAGATGATGAAGAAGCCCCGCTGTGGTGTTCCAGATGTTTCTTCATACAAAGCCAGAGCTTTTTCTAACAAATGGTCTACAAACAGCTTGACCTACAGGTACCTAAGTGTAGTGTATTAAGTTAAACCAATCTATGGCCATGAAACAATCAGATGAATAGATTTAATAAGTTACACTTTGTTATTTGTATTCTACAGGATTGAGAATTACACTCCTGACATGTCTAAAGCTGAAGTGGATGACACTATCGAGAGAGCACTGCAAGTTTGGGCTCGGGTAACTCCCCTGAAGTTTACTCGCATCTACAACGGTGTAGCCGACATCATGATCTCTTTTGTTGTCAGAGGTCAGTCTCCCACTTTATTTAGATCCCTTTGCTGAAAGGTGTTTCCTGCAGAATATTTCAGAATATTTCAATGAAAATGTTTTTGTTGCTGGACAAAATGGCTCTTTTTAGCATAATAAACACATAAATTGTAAATTTTCCATTTTCCAGATCACCGTGATGGATCTCCATTTGATGGACCTAATGGTATCTTGGCTCATGCATTTTTCCCTTCTCCTGGCATCGGTGGAGACGCCCATTTTGATGACGATGAGCCATTCACCTTCAAATCTTCTAGAGGTGATTATGCTTCACATTTTGTTAAAAAAAAACATACACAATCTAATATGAACTATGCATCATAAACAACATGTATTCTACCACAGGATACAACCTGTTCATCGTGGCTGCTCATGAATTTGGACACTCTTTGGGCCTAGACCATTCCAATGTTCCTGGTGCTCTGATGTATCCAACATACGCCTACAGCCCTCCTGACACATTTGTTTTGCCCAGAGATGATGTTAATAGAATTCAGGCTCTGTATGGTACGTTTCGGTAATACTTTAGGAAAAGCTTTTGGTAATTTCCCCAGCATGTTATTAACAAAATCACTTCAACAGGATCAAGTACTGTCAATCCTGATAAGCCTGACCCCAAGCCACCAGTCAACCCTGATTCATGTGACCCCAATCTGGTCCTGGATGCTATTACAACCCTGCATGGAGAGAAGATCTTCTTCAAGAACAGGTACACATGGACCCCAAAGTAACCTCATTCACCTATTTCTAATCCATGTTTGAGATGTCTGACCATCTAATACTAATTTCTGTTTTTCAGTTTCCTCTGGCGCAAAGACCCACAGCTTACCACAACCAATAAATATCAGATCAAGCGCTTCTGGCCCAAGATTCCAAATAATATTGATGCTGCTTTTGAGGATATATCAGCTGATTTGGTGTACATCATTAAAGGTAAAACAAAGCTTTACATTGCAAACAATACCAGTCTACTAGAGGTACTAGATATGAGTTAGTGTTAACTTGTGCTTATGATCTTTAGGTCAGAAGGTCTGGGCTCTCCGTGGTTATGACATTGTGAAAAGGATGAGTCTCAGTGCCTTCAGCTTGCCAGCAGCAGTTAAGCAGCTCGATGCTGCCCTTTATGACGAATATACCGGAAAGGTGTTGTTTTTTGTTGGCAGGTCATACTATAGGTAACTCTTATTGTCTTGCTATATTAAACCCATCAAATGAATACTTTCCCCTTTTCAAGACGTTAAGTAGTATTTTTATTCCAGCTACGATGTGAACAGGAAGGCGATGGACAGAGGCTACCCAAAATTAGTGACAACAAGCTTCCCAAAAATGACCACAAAAGTTACTGCAGCTTTTCAGGAAAACGGTCAGTATTTTAAAATATGTTTCAAAACTCCTAAGTAATAATAGTCATCAACTTTAACTAAAGTGACACATTATATGTTTTTCAGGTTATTACTATCTCTTCAGTGGGTCAGAGGTTTTCCAATATAATAACGGAAGGCTGGAGAAGGTGCTGAAAAGCAACCACTTCTTGCAGTGCTAGTTATTTATACACACTGCCTCATGGACAGCAGGGAGAATCATTTGAAAGTGTATTGTCTGAGTTGTGTTTTTGAAATAAAACATGTTATTGGAATTTCAGCCTATTGTGATGTTGCTATATTAGCCAGATGCTATATCTAAATGTGTTTTTAAATTGCAAATTAAAGACACTAAACAGGCCATAGTAAAATCCTTCAACAACAGCAGAACAATAAAGCTTTTATTTTGTTTAGTAGTAGATCTAAAATTCTGGTGAGACAGTGAACCATGGTAAAAAATAAAACTTGCAATTACTTCAGCATCCATAAACATGCAACTCATTCATGCAAACATCTGTTCTTGACCTGTCACTCAAAAATGACATAATCCAAATATAAATACACAATGTCTACACAATATACACCATATAAAGGATAGCTTATATACATGGAGGAGGGAAAAATTTAATGTTTTTGGAATTAATTTACAAATATTTTTTGGTTTTGGAATTAATTTTGGATTAGAATATTTGGGATTTGGGGCATTGGAGGGTATTCAACATAGTGATACTTGGAACAGTGATATTTGGGAATGTGGTATTTTGGTCAGTAGTATTTGGGACAGTGGGTTTTGAGATGGTGGCATTTGAGAATTTGTATTTGGGACAGTGGAATTTAGGACATTGGGACAGTGGGATTTGAGATGGTGATAAGTGGAATAGTAATATTTCGAACAGTGATATCTGAGATGGTAGTATTGGAGATGTTTATGGTGATACCTGGAACAGTGATACTTGGGAATGTGGTATTTGGTTCAGTAGTATTTGGGACAGTGGGACTTGCAATGGTGGCATTTGGAAGGGTTGTATTTGGGACTTTGTTACAGTGGGATTTTAGTTGGTGATAATTGGAATGGTAATATTTGGGACAGTGATATGTGAGATGGTAGTATTGGAGATGTTGATATTTCAGACAGTGATGTTTGGGACAACGGGGTTTGTCTAATGAACCATGTATCTCATTAGAGCATGAGAATAAACACAATAAGATCATTTTAAAAAGTTTTAAAAATATATATTTACAATAATGTATTCTCAAACATTAAAAAAACTGAACCAAATAAAAATATTTATAAAAACATGTAAGTGAAAGTATGAATTTGGTCATTAAAAATAAAAATAAAATCTCCTGTATAAGGATGGATACTGTGGGATTGCTTTTTATGCTCAAAGTAATATTTATTACCTTCACGATTTAAAGCTTTTAAATGCGAGAAAAGTAAATGTCTGCTTGTAACCACCAGGAGAGGGTGCTGCCTCACAACACTTACTGTTAAATCACATCTGTTGCAATGAAACACATCAGCAGTGACATGCCTTGGGATCATCAGTTGTTTAAATTCAGACAAACCAGTTTGTGCTGGTTAGACCATGCCTTGCATCCTAGTTGAACATACTCCATGGATCACACCTTCTGATATAAATCCATCTAGAAGCTACTTTAATGGTGTCTCTAATGACTCTTGCTCATGTAGACTGTGGATTCAGGTGAGGCAGGTGCCTGCAAATCCCCTGCAGCCAATCTCAACTAAGTCACACTGGGTTCTCCGCTTGATTCAGCAGCCTTGCTCCACAAGGTCCTCAAACTTCTTGTTGGCATCACCCACTCTCAGAATCCCACACAGATATGGAGAAAACAAGCAGAACCTTCCCATGTTAAAAGGAAATGTAAAGAAACTGTGCAAAACCAGAGTATAATTACTTCTACTACTAACCTTAACATTGCATAATATTGTCTGTGCAGTTTAGATCAGTAGATTGGGCTGTTGTATGTCTCAAAGGTGCTAAACTTCCTGCCAAAATATCACAATTGAATGATGATGAAATGCTGCGGAAGGTTTTTGGAGAAGGAAAAGACATTGCTTCATATCCAGGGTCTCATTTTCTCACCACAGTGATAGTTTGCATAATTTAACTGAGAAATATTAACAAAGATAGTTATAGTTAAACATTGTGAAGCAATATAATATAGTATTGATATGTAACATGGTAACAATAACCACCTGGTGAAGCAGTTGTTTGTGTCTTTTACACTAAGGAGGTGAAAGGGCTCTCCTGTAAGGAAGTAATTCAGGGCTTGTAACACGATGTGAGCACCACCTGCTAAATTACCTAGTATAAATAAAAACCCAGACAATGGAGAAGATCCAATCTGGTGAAATCACCCGACACCACAGACATAAACACAAACTGTTTTTTTTTAATATCAAGTGCTTATGAAATCCAGGTGAGGTTTCCCATAACAGCAGGAGCTGTTCTAAAGTGCAGAAAGTGCTGTATCCATTGATATATCTTGAAATCAAGTACATCCTATGTTCTGACAAAAAACAGGCCTGATAATAATGTTTTTAACTTATATAAATGGATGCTGCAACTGAGAACACATGCAGCAGCATGGCATTTTTCAAGGATAATGCTGTTATTCAGGCAGTTGAGTGAACAAACTTAGGCATACATGAAACAGGCTCGTAATACACCTATCCTACACAAGTAATGTGTCAGAATGTGAGTGTCTGATTTTTCTGGATGGGAACCAAACAAACACAATTATGTAAACTGGTTTCCTGCAGGTTGACATAATTGGCCAAAGATTCAAGGGAAATGATGATGATATCAGAAGATATGCAGTCATGCTGAAAAACCCAAATACAGACAATAGTATTTGCCAACATCCTGCCATAGGGGTGTAATGTGGCTTGTTTTGAGTGAGCATGAGATTTACAGTGTATGGCTCAACATCAATGTGGGAAGATTCAGCTTAAAGCAGCAACAAAGCAGGAATGTGTTGGTAACCGATAAGACATCACAAAAAAACCCCAGAAAAAAACGAACAGAATCTACACAGATTCTAACTAAAAACAAATCATTAATGGAAAAAAAAAAAACGGTAAAAAGCTATGCCAAAATCAGAATAAAAGCTATATACTAATTCTAGCATGCCTCATCTGAGAGAGATCTCTGTGATTTTGTCCTGAAAACTTAGCTGCCTAGTTCAACCTTGAGTTGATCAAAAGATTAAGGCCCCTGGGCAATCTGAAAAACACTTAATCTTCCCTGCATAATTAATATTGTTTTTTTTTCTTGCAGCTACATATAAGTCAAAGTTTACAGTTAGTTTTTGTTCATATGAGGCTACATACAAGCAGCAGGATATTTAATACCCTGATGTGATGTTAAAAAAGAGCTTAAATATATTTCACTATTGTTTGTAAATTATGTTTTACTGTGTATTTGCTTCTTGGACCTTCAACGTCCATTGTAATACATCTTAAAAGGACACATTTCCATGAGGTGTCTGGAATTAAATTGGAATTGGAATATTTGGGATTTGGGACAGTTGTAGTTGTACACTAGGGCAGTGGTTTTTAACATGGTGATACATGGAACAGTGATATTTGTGAATGTGGTATTTAGGTCAGTAGTATTTGGGATAGTTGGATTTAGGACATTGGGACAGTGGGATGTGAGATGGTGATAACTGGAATAGTAATATTTAGGACAATGATATCTGAAATGGTAGTATTGGTGATGTTGGAACGATGGGATTCGAGACTTATTTGTTTGTTACACTGAGACAGTAGTACCTGAGATAGTGATATTTGTAACAGTGATATTTTGGAAAGTTGTATATGGGACATTGTTATTTGAGATCATGTTATTGAAACAGTGGTTTTTGTCAATATCCTGTCACTGAAGACATGATGTTACTCATCACATTGTCTTAACTAAAGATTTATAGGATATTGCTCAACTAACTTCTGCTCCAGACAAGACAAAATAACAGAATTTACAATGATTTAACATCAAAAATAACAATAAAGCGAGTATACTTAAAACAATACATTTAAAAAATCATCAAAATGATTCATAAAGAGAATCCTACATAATATGCAAAGAATCTGCCAAATGGCCCATGTAGGTCTCATTATATAAATAAATAAATAAATAGATAGATAAATAGATAGATAGATAGATAGATAGATAGATAGATAGATAGATAGATAGATAGATAGATAGATAGATAGATAAATAAATAAATAAATAAATACAATAGGGGGCATGGTGGCTTGGTGGTTAGCACGTTTGACTCACACCTCCAGGGTTGGGGGTTCAATTCCTGCCTCCGCCATGTGTGTGGAGTTTGCATGTTCTCCCCGTGCCTCGGGGGTTTCCTCCGGGTACTCCGGTTTCCTCCCCCGGTCCAAAGACATGCATTGTAGGTTGATTGGCATCTCTAAATTGCCTGTAGTGTGTGTGTGTACCCTGCGATGGGTTGGCACTCTGTCCAGGGTGTATCCTGCCTTGATGCCCAATGACGCCTGAGATAGGCACAGGCTCCCCGTGACCCAAGAGTAGATCGGATAAGCGGTAGACAATGAATGAATGAATAAATACAATAATGCTTTCTCAAAAAATCTAAACAAAATAACTCAACAGAATAAAAATATTTATAACAACATGTAAGTGAAAGTATAAATTTGGTAATCAAAACAAAAATTCTTCTGCATAAGAATGGATACTGCAGGATTGCTTTTTATGCTCAAATTAATATTTATTACCTTCAAGATTTGAAGCTTTTAAATGGGAGAAAAGTAAATGCCAGGGGAATCTGCTTATAACCACCTGGAGAGGGTGCTGTCTTACAATACTTACTGGTTTAAATAAAATATGGAAGTATAATAGTGTCAAAATTCCTGAAAGCAAAGTAGCACATTGAATCACATGAACTGAATAAAAACTTGGCACAAAAAAGAAGTCTGAATTTTTCTGCTTTGCAATTTGATTTGATTTTTTTTTCATTCAGATTAAATTGCAAAGCAGAAATATTCAACTTCTTTTTTATGACAAGTTTTTATTCAGTTCATGCGATTCAGTATGCTATTTTGCTTTCAGGAATTTTGGAACTATTATAATTCCATATTTAAATAACATCTGTTGCAATGAAACACATCAGCAGTGACAGGTCACGCGATCATCAGCTGTTTAAATTCAGACAAACCAGTTTGTCTTGGTTAGATTCTACTTTGCATCCTAGTTGAACATACTTCAGGGATCACACCTTCTGAGGTAGGGACGTGGTGGCTCAGTGGTCAAGGCACTGGGTTACTGATCAGAAGGTCGGGGTTCAAGCTGCCAAGCTATCAACGTTGGGCCCTTAACCCCAACCTTCTGAACCCCGACCCCTGCGGCAAGTGGGGTTAAGGGCCCTTGAGCAAGGCCCTTAACCCCACTTGCCCCAGGGGCGCCACACAATGGCTGACCCTGCACTCTGACCACTCTTGATAATGGAATATGTGAAATCTTGGGGCTGTGGTGGTTCAAGTGTTTAAGACTCTGGGTTGTTGATCAGAGGATTGGGACTCAAGACAGTGCTGCTCCAGGGGTGCTTTATCAGCTATGTCCTGTCCAAGTTCCTCAGCTTCTTCTTTATATACATTCATCTAAAAGCTTCTCTGCTGGTGCCCCTAATGACTGTGGATTCAGGTGAGGCAGCTGCCTGCAAATCCCCTGCAGCCAATCTCAACTAAGTCACACTTGGTTCTCTGCTTGATTCAGCAGCCCTGCTCCACAAGGTCTTCAAACTTCTTGTTGGCATCTCCCACTCTCATAATTCCACATAGGCATGGAGAGAACAAACAGAACCTCTCCATGTTAAAAGGAAATTTAACGAGACTGTCCAGAGTATCTCCACTTCTTCAAATTTACTAACCTTAACATTGCATAATATTGTCTGTGCAATTTAGATCAGTAGATTGTGCTGTTGTATGTCTCAAAGGTACTAGACATCCTGTCAATATATCACAACCGAATGATGATGAAATTCTGCGGAAGGTTTTTGGAGAAGAAAAAAGACATTGCTTCATATCCAGGGTCTCATTTTCCCACCACAGTGATAGTTTGCATAATTTAACTGAGCTGAGAATTATTAACAAAAATAGTTGGTCAAACATTGTGAAGTAATAGAATACAGTATTGAACATGGTAATGAGAACCACTGGGTGAAGCAGTATCTCAGGGCTTCTAATACATTGTGAGCACCACCTTCTGGTGGTGCTCACAATGTGTTAAAAACCAACCTAGTTGGTTTCAGAAAGTTCTATATTATGTTAAAGTATTATTATGTGCATTTTCCTACAACTGAATTGGCACTTTAAGTGGTAGTTAATCCTGCTGAATGCAATGTCTCCAGTACAAGTACTCCAGTTGCAAGGAAAAATGAGCTCCCTGAAATGGCAATAAGGAAGAATCTGGAATTCTGTTGAGACCACCTGACACCAGAACATAAGGCATAGGCACAAACTGTTTCTTGGAATATCACGTGTTTATGATATCCAGGTGAGGTTTCCCACAACAGCAGGAGCCAATTTTTAATGTGCAGAACACCAAAGAAGCACAAGGATCAGGGCTGCAGTGCAACAGAAGGATCAGTACAACAAGTCAAAGGGTGAAAGTAACAACAGCAAGAGAAGTACTGTGACCTATGGTAGCAAACCCTGCACTTAGAAGAAGGATGTAACACTTAACCTGCTTAAGACATTTGTAAATTACTAATTTAACCAGTGCTGTTTTAGTACAGTACTAAATCCTGACTGAAATATGCTATGCATGTGATTCCTATGCAAGTATGTGTTTTGAGTTAGCATGAGATTTACAGTGTATGGCTCAAAATCAACGTGGGAAGACTCAGCTTAAAGCAGCAACAAAGCAGGAATGTGTTGGCAACCGATAAGACATCACAAAAAATCCTACACAAGTAATGTGTCAGAATTTGTGTGTCTGATTTTTTGTGGATGGGAACTTAACATAAACACAATGCACAATTATGTATACTAATTTCCTGCAGGTTGACATAATTGGCCAAAGATTAAAGGGAAATGGTGATGATGTCAGGAGACATGCAGTCAAGTTGAAAAACCCAAATACAGACAATAGTATTTGCCAACATCCTGCCTTAGGGGTGTAATGTGGCTTGTTTTGAGTGAGCATGAGTTGTACTGCGTATGGCTCAACATTAACTGGGGAAGACCCAGCTTAAAGCAGCACAAAGCGGGAATGTGTTGGCAACCAATAAGACGTCACAAAAAATAAAATAAAATAAAATAAAATAAAATAAAATAGAATCTACACTGATTTTAACTAAAGACATGATTCAAAATAACTAACAATGGAGCTAATGATGTATCTCACTACAAAGTTATAGAAGGCAAAATAATTTGATTTAAGTATGATTTATAACTTTTGTTGACTCATTCCAAATTGGTTGGCAAGAAACAATGAAAAAAATAATCCATCATGATTCTTAGTCAATATAGTTTCTAAATGTAATACAGCTCTGAACACTGGGCATGAAAGGACATTGTGTTATGGGATTGTTTTTGTGAATCTGATTGCACCAAATATTACTTACATTGGAAAATTATATTTAAAAAATGTTTGCCATTTAACCAATTCTGTACTTTAAAAAAAGGATTCCTTAAATGTTATTTGAATGATTAAAGGTTCTTGTTTTCTAACGCAGAATCATTTCTGAAAGTTTACAATACGTTTAGTCATACTGTCATTTCTGCTTGTAACAAAAATCATTTGTAATTAAATTGTTTTTTAAATCTGTTGCCCAGTTGCTTTAGGCTGCATTTAGGGAAATTCAGGATATGTAGTCACGCTTGATCCATCTGTAATCATGTAATGACGTAGATAGTTGAGCAATATCCCCAATTTTGTTCCTATAAAAGCTCAGACTAAAGCCCAGACTTGATCAGTTTGTTAGAAGAGAATCAAGATGAAGACTTACTACCAGTTGTGCATCCTGGTTGCCATGGTGTTCAGGGTTTGCTCAGACCCAGTACCACTGACTAATGACTTGAATGATGAAGAGTTTGCAAAGGTATGAATGGCATTGGACCGTGCAATATGAATTTTTTTCTTGTTTTAATATTATTTTATTTAGCATTCATTTTATTTAGCTAGCTTTCTAACTGCACATTTTTTTCTGTTTAACCAGAATTACTTGAAGAAACTGTACAACATGCAAGATGAGAACAAACCATCTTTGGGGCGCAAGGTCAGTGAGATGAGCTTGAAGCTTAGTGAGATGCAGCAGTTTTTCGGGTTAAAGGTGACAGGAACTCTGGACGCTGAAACATTGGAGATGATGAAGCAACCCCGCTGTGGAGTTCCAGATGTGGCTGCCTTCAGCGCTGACTCGTCAAGTGTTAAATGGCCCACCAACAAACTGACGTACAGGTACAAGCGGCAAAGTTGCCCATTACAGCTTTCTGTATCAAACACACAAACTGATTTAGTAAGTTACAATTAATTTTTATTCTAAAGGATTGAGAATTACACTCCTGATATGCCTGTGGCTGAAGTGGATGACTCTATCGAGAGAGCACTGCAAGTCTGGGCTCGCGTCACCCCCCTGAGGTTCACTCGCATCTACGTCGGTGTAGCCGACATCATGATCTCTTTTACTGTCGGAGGTTAGTCTCCCACTTTATCCAGTAGCATTGGTACCATTTCCTCTTCACACATTAATTGTGGAATTTTATGTAGTGTTTTATATAATGTTTTTTTGTTGATAGGGTAGAGTTAGAGATCATAGTCAGAGATCATAAAAGCCAGCTTTTTAATATATCCTAAGGCACGACAGCAGTCAAAAAACACTAATAATTAATGATCAGCACTTGTACGTTTGTGACATTAACTCAGTTGCTTTATGAGCCCTTCAGTCTCCAAAACTGTATGTAAACTGATGTAGACTGATTTTTTTCAAATGTATGTTGATTCGAATAGTGTATTCAGCAATACAATTCTAAGCTAAATATATGAATATTTTCTATTTCTAGATCATGGTGATGGCTCCCCATTTGATGGACCTAATGGTCTCTTGGCTCATGCATTTGGCCCCGCTGTTGGCCTCGGTGGAGACACCCATTTTGATGACGATGAGACCTTCACCTTCAAGAATGCTGATGGTAAATATACTCATATCAAACTTATCAAAATATACACGATGCAGTGTGCAAGATATACAATTAATCATCATTAACGTGTTACCACAGGATACAACTTGTTCTTGGTGGCTGCACATGAATTTGGCCACGCCCTGGGCCTGGGCCATTCTACTGATCCGGGAGCACTCATGAATGCAAGGTACACCTACAGAGATGTTGACCGCTTCCTTCTTCCTGGAGACGACATCCGTAAAATTCAGGCTCTCTATGGTGAGCTTCTGGAATTAGTCATTTTGTCAGAAGTTGTTCAGAAAAGCTGACACATCAAACATTTATTTAACAACGTTTAATTAATCTAACAGGGCCAAACCCTGAAATGCCTGACGTGCCCACACCTCCATCCACTCCTGATGCCTGTGACCGCAATCTGGTACTGGATGCCGTTACCACCCTGCGTGGAGAGATGTATTTCTTCAAGAATAAGTATGCATGCATATAAAAAAAAAACTAAAAAGTATTTTAAAAAGTAGTCTAAAAATTGTTTGGAGCATCTTTTATGGTTCTAACCATAAATGCATATTTCCGTCATTTAGATTTTTCTGGCGCAGCCACCCTGAGATCCCTCAAATTGAACAATTTCTGATTAAGAGCTTCTGGCCTGAGCTTCCAGATAACATCGACGCTGCTTTTGAGGATCCATCAGATGACTTGGTGTACATCTTTAAAGGTAAAAATACTTACAAATATTTATTCATTGGATTTAAATACATTGTGATTACTGATAATAATAACAATATAAAATCTACAAAAGCTACAGATGATTTAGTGTGTACTTGTGTTTATGATCTTTAGGTCAGAAGGTCTGGGCTATCAATGGTTATGACGTTATGAATCACAAGAGTCTCAGTAGCTTTGGCTTGCCGGCCAAAGTGAAGCTCACTGCTGCCCTTTATGATGAGAATACCGGAAGAGCTTTGTTATTCGCTGGTAGAAAATACTACAGGTACATATTACAGTATTGTTATATTTTTTAAAAAGAAAGAAGATAGAATGCAAGTTATTTACTAAAATGCTTTATATTTTACTAATAATAATATTTTTAAAGCTACGACACAAACAACAAGAAGATGGACAAGGGTTTTCCTAAACGGATAGACGAGAGATTCCGGGGAATGACAGGAAAAGTTTTTGCAGCCTTCCAGCAAAACGGTCAGTATTTAATGAATTAATACATTTCCTAAATAATTTGAGGTCATTTGGACCTAGTTGTATGAAAATGCTGATTATTCACACCTCATGTTTATGCAGGTTTCACCTACCTCATCAGTGGACCACGCATATTCGAGTTTAGTCAAACAACTTTGATACGCGTGCTGGATAACAACTACTTCCTGAAGTGTAGTCATTAATGCTTTTTATACTTTTATACTGATATCTGTCATTCAGACAGTGGATGCCAATAATACAGTAAACTATTTAATAATTTAAAGGGTAAATTGTTACTAATTTATGAGCCATTTCCTTAATAACTGTAATTCTTTATGTCGTACTTTTCTAAATAAAATTTTCATGCAAATTTAAGCGTACTGTGTGATGTGGATGATGTGAAGCAACAGCATAAATCTGTATCTTTACAGTACTGAATTATTTTTTTTTCACATTACAACCGTCATACACTGAACACCAAGCAGGTGTTGAGCTTCCAGATAAAGTTAGTTTTCCAGTAAGATAAGAACTATTTGGAATAATCACACTGACGGGAGTACAAAAGAGCATATCCATACCATTTACAATGGTAACACTGTGTAATCCTTTCAGCCACGAACCATTCTACCTTGCAATGTGAAGACATTAGGTTAGGTTCTGTGATACCACTCCATTGAGTCTCCCAAATTGGACTGATGTATCTGATGTATACTTTGGAAGCAAGAATATGGGGAATTTTATAACACCATTTCATATCATATTTCATACCATTTTCATATCAGAGAGAATTCCAAGTACATTATACAGCTATGAGGCTTCAATGACTGTAACACTATCATAACTAAATTCTGTATTACTGCCCCAATTTTGAAAAACAAAACACACACACACACACACACACAGCAGTACTAGCTAACCAAAGCTTATTATTAGCTATGGATTGTTTATTAATTGTTAACTGCTTTTATTGAACGCTGGATTTTATAATGGGTTTTTGTTACAGTTTTGTAAAAGCAATAGGCCACCTGAGGACAAACGTTAGAGTGATTTTATCACGCCAACTGGCTCAATGCTTAATTTTTACCACAGCACTGTTGGTTTTTCGAATCTGATTGGTCAGAAGGTGTTGCTTCATTGGATTTGAACAACAGTTCGTTCTGGTCCACTCATTTCAATTCAGTTCAATTCAATTTTATTTATATAGCGCTTTTGACAGTGGACATTATGAATGGAAATGACAAAGTTTAAAATTAAAGTTAAGATTTATAACTTATGAGCAAGCCTGAGGCAATGGACACCTGAGAGTGTGATTATAAATAATGTCCTTTCTACAGCTGTATATAGTCAAATGTGGTTGTGTAACCAGGAGCTTTGAAGCAACTTTGAAGCAACAATCAGCGTAATCTTTTTATTTCATTATAGATTTAACATTAAAATTTTGATTGAACGCACGTGTTTATATTTAATATAACTGCACAGGAATGTGATTGTTCGTATCTTGTCTGTGTTTTATACGTAAAATTTCTTAAAATTAAATTAAAATCTTTAACTGGAATACATATATATACAGTGGGGCAAAAAAGTATTTAGTCAGCCACCAATTGTGCAAGTTCTCCCACTTAAAAAGATGAGAGAGGCCTGTAATTTTCATCATAGGTACACTTCAACTATGAGAGACAGAATGAGAAAAACAAATCCAGAAAATCACATTGTCTGATTTTTAAAGAATTTATTTGCAAGTTATGGTGGAAAATAAGTATTTGGTCACCTACAAAAAAGCAAGATTTCTGGCTCTCACAGACCTGTAACTTCTTCTTTAAGAGGCTCCTCTGTCCTCCACTCGTTACCTGTATTAATGGCACCTGTTTGAACTCGTTATCAGTATAAAACACACCTGTCCACAACTTCAAACAGTCAGACTCCAAACTCCACTATGGCTCCACGATGCATGTCAAGGAGTCCAGCTGGTGTACAAATATCCAAACTATATGTGGGTGCAAGCAACCTTTTTCAGAGAAAACTCTTTGGTCATTTAAGAGGGCATTTGAGAACTCATGAAATGGTGATATGCCCATATAAGAATTGTAGGTATAGCACAAATGTTTACTCCTTATTTAATGCTCACAAAAGCAGGGCCCTGGAATAGATGTTAGTTTAACTTGGGTAGATTTTGATGATGTGGCTGCAGAGCTTGTGTATATGGATCCTACACAATCTGAGATCACAGATATGTTGAATGTTGTTGATATTCAGTGTGACATGGGCCAATTAAAAGTGCAACTACAAACTGTGGTAAAGTTATTTTTATATTCGCATTTCCGGCTTCAATAGCTGCTTAAATAAACCCGCAAATAAGATACCCCACATCTACATATATTTTCTCTCTACATAGTTTTTAAGCTACACCCTCTTTTTTTCTTGAGTAAGCGCTTACATTATACATTTTTGAAAGCATAAACCCAATTGTTCTCTACGACGCAAGTAATGATTTAGGGATCATCGCAAAGTGCAGCCCACAACAAAAAGCGTAGAACGATATTGATTTTCCCTTTTGTTCAGTGTCTGAAGGATCAAACAGCAACTATGTTGCCGACTAGAAATGCCAGACTAGTACTGCCTGATAAAATATTAATTTTAACAAAAATACAGCAACATTTATTTTTTCATTTTAAACATCAGCATACATATTGGAATGAATGATAATTAAATATATTTAAAATTATAGGGCTTTAACAATCAAAATAAGTTAATTGTCAGATGGACCTATTCAAATTAATCATTTAAAAGTTTAAAGTTTTCTGTGTGCTTTTATTACTGCAAGAGAGTTACATGTTTATCATATTTATATGCAAATTATACTAGAATCTAAAATTATATAAAAATGAGCCTCATACATTAACTGAACAAAACTATACATTTTTCAATTCTGAATTAAATATTTTTTTTAAGATTTGTATTTTAAAATTCAAAATTTTAAAAATATTTAAATATTTAAAAAACCATTTTGTAGTACACCCTTTTTAAAAAAAAAACTTTTTCTATTTCTCTTATTACTTATTGCAAATTTAAAAGCTTCTAAACCAGAATAAAGAAATTAGATCCCAATAGGACCATGATGTAAAGTTCCCATTGCTGCTTTTAAAACACTCTTACACTCACATTCTCTTATACCACCCACCATACACAGTTCCTACTCATGTATTTGCTACACCCTTTAGTTTTACAGTTCACTCATTTTTTAATTTTTTTTTTTTTAAATGTATTTTTAAAAAATTCAATAGCTTCTTAACCAAAGGAGATAGAGAAATGCCACTCATACCACTATAAACTGGTCCCCCTCGTGTATCTACTACACCCTTTAGTTTTACAGTTCACTAATAGATTCATCACCAAAAGAGACACAGACATGACACGCATACCTCCATACACAGTTCCCCCTCATTAACTTACTACTTCTTTTGTTTAGTTCAGGCAATTTATATTTAATAAAAAAATAGCTTAAGATTTTGAGAGAGAGAGGCATAGCCCCACTTTCCATTTGTTATTTATCATGAAAAGTTTTACTTTTAAACAGTTTATTATACAACACCACTGATTTTCTGCCTATAATCCAGTCTTTGTCTTCTCAACTTTCAGAGGGCTACATTCTGGTGCACTAATCCAATTCAGTTCTTTAATCATTTATATTATTTATTGTTTTGTAATTGCATATGGCATTTTTTCCCTTAGACCCTCCTTTAAAAGCGATTTTAGATTTTATAAATTTTGTTTCTATATTAGTGAATGATTATCAGTGCTAGTCACAACATATAATATTTTCTGTGGATATTTTGTAAATAGAAAATTACTATGAAGTGTTTAAGCTGCAGGTTTACAAAGTTTTTTTTTTAAATATTTATTCGAATTGGCATACAAAGAATAAACATAAAAACATTTTTTATCAATCACAATTTTACAAACATTTAAATCTTTTACAACAAATGGAAAATAATTTTTACATAAATTAATCAATAAAACACTAACGATTTACAATTTGAGAAATATTTAATTCAATTTAAATTCAGTTTTACTCATATACTGCTTTTAACAATGGCCATTGTTGTAAAGTTTGTTATTACCCAAAGTGAGTTAGCAGTTGAACTGAGAAATTCCAGACTTCCACAGAATGAACAGTACCCATCTTTTGATACTAAAAAGGATATTGTCAAATAAAACAAACAAACCAACAAACAAACAATTTTCAGAACTTCAACCAATAGAATTAACAAGTTAAATTAAGGTGTCATTTTGGCTTAAATCCTTTGATTTAAATGATTAGCAATAATAATGTGTTACAATGAACAATACCTGATCCTTTAAGAATTATCTCTGCCATCTCTTGCCTGACACAAAATTGACTCTGGTGAAGGGTTAATTGTGAATGTCTGGGGAATTTGTGGAAACGCCTTTACTGTTATCATGGCCATCTGAAGGGGGAAAAGATAAAATCCTGTTTCAGTTTAGTTTTGTACACATTTAAACATTTCTTAAATAATTTATTAGTACTTACAATTTATTACTTAGATTAGAGCATAACAAATAATTTGTGTTTAGATATTAGGTTGTTGCTTTTGGCTGCTCCCATCATGGGGTCGCAAAGCAGCATAGCAGAAATAAAAAACGTTGGCATAAATTAAAAAAATTGCAACTGAACGAAAATTATTTTCAAATTATAACATCAGTTTATTACAATATCATTCAAATATCACTACTAAAATTATATATCTTCATCATAGATGTAAACATTACCTGCATGGCAAAGACTCCACAGCTTGTGGCATCTGCCTGGAAAGTATGTTTAATTTGGCCTGGTGTCTATTTTTTGTTAACCCAGTCTTGCTTTCCAAGTCTATTTAGTCGCATCCTTTTCCATCCTTGTTGGAAAAATACGGTTTGGTTAAGAATTACACATCTATAGCTAATCAACTAATAAACAACGAGTTTCAGCTTCTGTCATTTTTAAATTTAGGAGTTTACCATTTGTAAAAACAATGTAAAAACATAAAAATGTGCTTAATGCACTATTTTAAGTCAGTGATTTACCCAAATCGATGGGCTGCATCTTTTGCTTCCTGTATTTCATCTGTTCTACACTGAGGATCAACCAAAAAAATTTGGTTGGAAATTGTGTTGAGATACTAGAAGAAAAACGGATTGTGCCCATAAATATATTATTTTATGTATACATAGAGTCCAAAGCACTACATGATGTTCTTCTATTAATAATAAATGATTCAGAATATTTAAATATAGATTAAAATAATTTGAACAGTATGTTTTATCTATATTTATATTTACAGGAATACATAACTATAAACATAAACAGTAATTTTGTTAAATATAAAAATAGAAATAGAAAATAGAAATACATACTTAACATGTATTTGTATATGTATTTGTATTGTGTATAATGACAAACACTAATTTTGGCATTGGGGGACATTTCAAGGCTTAATAATGTATACGAGTTAATTGTAAAACATTATATACTGTGATACAATGATCAAAAGTTTTCACTTACCACAAACTTCCAGTGTATATTTTGAATATTTAGAGCTCCAATTATTCCTTCATAGGCATCAAAGTTTACCTATGAAATTTGATAAACATAATTTTAGCAACCAATAACAAAATATGATTTTTGTTCATAAATTTTTGTTCATAAATCAGAAAATAGGTGTTATACACATAAATACTTACATTGGGCAAACCTTGTCAGGCCATCTGTTCCCTTGTGCCATGCAAAATTGAGCCCATGCTGTAGTGGTTAAGTTGGTATATTCTTCCACCTTTATCCTCAGTGTTAATTATAGCCCTAATGTAACATTCTGTGGCCTTTGTTGGAGAAACATAAATAAAATGTAATCAAGCCTGAAATTATGTAAACTGTAAATTTAACAGTATTTTTCCATTTTTAAACATGTAAAATTTAATTGTGGAGCAGAACTGAACATCTAAAAGTGCATGGATAGAAATAAAAACACATATTAAAAAAAAATTTACTGAGTATTTTACAGGAATTTACCTCTCCGGTTAGCCACACATATGTGGCCTCAAAGTCAGAAATTCACAATGTCTTAGGTTAAATTTAATTTTTTGGTCGCCTGATATCAGAACTGCAACAATCACTTCAGTAGGTTTAGATCTCCAAAGTAAGTCCACCTACAAATAAACAACCAACGTAAAATCAATTATTTGTTGCAGTAAAATAGTGTGTATCCATATATAAATAGTCAGATTCTTTATTTTACCTCTCCTGAAGTATGCTGTCCTTCTGTCACAATACTTTTGGCTGTTGAGTCCTTCCACTCAGGCTTTACCTACAATGACAGCAATCATAACTTAGCAATCATAACTTATTTGATTATGACATTTTGATCTTTATATTGTGTGACTAATTATTCAATACATTTAGTGTCTGAAATATACGTGTTTATTACCTCTGAGAATGATTGATACTGCTGTTCTTTGTCATCCTGCTTTACTTTTTCTTTCAACCTTGTCATCAAAACATTCTCTTTCTTCTCATCCTTTTGCTTTTTTGGAGATGGAACATGTGGAGCAGTGAAATACCTCAATTTTGAATTTTGAGGTTTTGTAACATCTCTTTTGGACCATCCCTCTTGAGACTGACTGATGTGTCTTGGTTAAAGGGGTTTCAATATTAGCTCTTCAGTCATATTATGCTGGAGGATATGTTCAGTGTACTGTCATTCAATAGAACAATACAACTTTCTGACAAAATTTCCAGGTCTTGGGCATCTTTCTTTTAATATAACCTGTTGTTTTACAATGCCAAACCAGTTTTCGACATGGCAGTTTGTGTCCCTTGTCATAAACGATTCTTCAACAGCCTCCTCTACATCAATTGCATACCTCCGTAAATTTCCGAGAAGCATGCCGCTCCCCAAAGGGATAATGCCTATATAGTGTGAAACAACAGATTTCACAATTGCAGGGCAAAAGTATGGGTTAGCCTCTGTAAACCCACTGTGATCTTGTTCAATTGTCTGAGCTTCCTTGATTTCATCAATTGCCTTTTGGAAATAAATGGAGAATGGAGATCTGCTCAAAATTGTGTGTGCATGACCTTTTTGTTCATCTGTTTCAGTTAGAGGACACTCCCTGATTTTCTCCAAATCTTCAAAATTTTCTTCTCCTGATTTTCTAATTATCCTTTTAATAGCTGCAAGACTCTTTTGAACAGTCTTTGTAACGTGGGTTGCTAACAAAACTGTGCACAGTGGTATGAAAATGATGAACTGTTTCAGTCCTTTGTCATCAGTTTTCCTTCCAGTGACCTGTGCAATGGCTTTTAATATATGAGCTGAACAAAGGTGGAGAACTGTGAAGCTTCTGATTGCATTCCAAGTTTTTTTCCGCTGCAGATAGCAAAGGCTCTTTCCAGGTAACTAACAACACTTTCTTTGTTGAATCCAATGAGGACACTTTGAATTAATGCCCAGCTGTAGTCTGTTTCTACTTTATGGATTCGTAGTCTTGTGTATTGTGATACCTGCAGTAAGAATTTCATGATCCAGTTTGTGATGGGTGGAATGGAATGTTAATTCGAAAACATTTCACTTACAGGAAGAGGTGGTGCATTATGACCCCTTCCTGGTAGAGTCAGAGAGTAGTAGAGGACACGCCTTTTTTGGTTGGGTATTTTGTGACCACATTTCCTGTTGCATCAAGATATAAACTTACCGGAGCCTTTCGACGCAGATGTTGCACCAAAATACTGATTCCAGTTTCTGTAAACAAATGCACTCCAAAGGGATCCACATGAAAGTGTTGTATGTACCCAGGCATGTGATAAAATTTGTTGTCACATTCTCTCAATGTTCTGTGTCAGGTACATCTACATGAGGATGTCTTTGTGAAGACGTGATTGCTTTTTGACTTCAGAACTGATGACTTTTAGTATGTCTTTGCTTAAGCTTCTCGTGATGTTTCCAACCAAGAGCTCAGCTGCAGGAGTGTGTTTTAACCACCGATAATACTTGGTTCACTCCCTTTTGCACTGACAGTGCAATTTTCCCTCAATGTAAATTTGTTGCTGGTCTACATTTTTTTAATGTTATTTTGTGTTCTATCTTTCCTCTTTGGATGACTAATTTTGATTTTCCTTTTAATGCTGGGTTTCTCTGTAAATTGAAAAGTGTATTTCACCTTTCACGAAGGGAATGTGCAGACTTCATAGATTAATAAATAATGGGAATGTTTTTTCTGCTTTTCTCAAGCTTAACATGTTGATATTTGAAATCAGTTGTACAGCAAGGATTTTTCCTTCTGAACCTGTTATAAAAATAATGGGTCCATGGCTGTTTTAGTTTAGTCGAACCTTCCTCTGGTTCAATTTCTTTCCATTTATTTATATTTTTATTTATTATAGTCCAGTGTAATGGTGAATTTTTTGGGCATGTAAGGCACCTTCCTCCATTTATCAGTCTGCTTGGTTTCTTTCACTTCTTTTGTTTCCATTTCATATTTCTTTGTCTTTTGTTCAACATCACTGTCAGTGGTGTCTTGCGCAGGAAAAGTACTAATTTCAGCATCAGATGAGGCCAGTCTTTGACTGCAGGATGTCTCTTCCACCTCACTCTCGGGTGGGTGTGTGCACATGACAGATGGCTCTTCTACATCATGAATTGACTCTTCTGCTTTCTGAGGACAATTCTCTTTTATGTGTTCATCGTTGGAGTCTAGTGTATCTGGGACTTGTGGCTCTACTCTCTCAGTGTCTGAAGATGACCATGTCTTAATTGCATCCTCCAGTCTGATGTCTCTTTTTGTGAAACGTCTGTCATCATCTGTAGAAACAGATCCAGCATCCTTTACTGCCAGCTTCAATGCAGCAACAATGCACAACACAGTTTTTTAAAGTTTTTTACTTTGTCCTGTACTCCATTGCGATTCATTTTCCAAATCATGCATAACCAGTGATGATTTCTAACACTGTCTTTTTTAAAAAGTTTATAGGACAGGTTGGACAACACCTTTGAGGTCTATTGTTGTGTGTTCACAGCCCAGGTCAGCTTTCAGAAATTCCATAACCACCCTTTCTTCTCTTCCAACCAATTACCATAGGTCCTTTCTTGAAGCTCCCTTTCCTTTTTGGTATCTTCCCATTTTCTGTTATTTGTAGAAATGGAAAATTATAGAAGGTATTAAATACATTGAAAACATATGGTCATCAATAAAAAGTTTAATCATCAAATAAAAAGTTTTAGTCATAAATATAAAGCTTGAAATAAAATTACCTACTTATTATTCTACACATAGAATACAGTCCTTCATGACATGGGATCATTTCTGTGTGTATTTTATTTTTTTATTGTTTGTGTAATATGCATATAAACATGCATGTTTGTGATTGCATGTGTGTAACAAAGACGGATAATTCACGGATAATGTGGCTGACTTATTGAGTACAGAATCTTGAATGTTATTTGTTTAACAAAGACACTAAATCATAGTAAAATCAACAAAGTAACTACAGTTTTTATGGCACCGAAAATGTTAATCATAGAAAATAGAAAAAGCATAGAAAATGTTTTCACCTCAGAAAAAGATAATACTATAAGATTATATTTAATTTGATAAGTAAAACATTTAATAAATTACATCATCCAGCCATTTTGGATGTTATACTTTTTTTTTTTAAGGTAGATAACGTTTTTACCAAAAAGAAAAGAAAAACCCCCACATGATTTACCTTGAAGTTTCAGGAACCTTTTTGTTTGTTTGTTGGTTTGACTGATTATCTGTCTTTGCTCTGTCCATCCTAATTGTTTTAGACCAGGAAAATGTAACTTTTCTTATAAAAACATTTTCAGGAACAATTTAATAACATGTTTGGTGATTGGCCACTAAAATTGAAAAATCACAAGATATGCAACGTTATTTGTCCCAAATTATTGACTTCATCCTACATCAAAAGAACCAGTGTGAAAATATGCCTTAAAAGTTAACTCACTAACAGCATGTTTAATATTCCTAAAAAGCAGATAGCTCATTTTATTTATTAATACATGTTGAAAATCACGTTTTAGCATATGTACAGTAATTAATTTACGTATATGTTTTATTTATAGATATTTAATTTTATAGTAAATCTAGTTAATTTACAATGCAATATACAGTATAAAGATCTTTTAAAAGTAAAACTGTTTTAACCTTGTTTTCTTGGTCTAGGCTGCTAAGTATAAAAACAATCACCACATGGCCAATTAAACATTTTGCAAATAAGTGAAGTACAAAATTAAGTGCTTACCGTTAAGTGCTACAACCTTCGTGAAAAGATTCTTCAGATTTTTCTCTCTGGTCGAAATGCAAGCAAAAATTTCTTCAAGAGATCCAAATGTTGCTAATTTCAGTTAATCAAGCTATGACCATAGACCATTTCACTACTTATGTTTCGTTAACAGCAAAAGAGGTGTTGAGTGGTAGGATGGTTCTTTATCATCAACCAATCCCATGAGAGGTCTACATGTAAGCCTCACCTTTGCTACTCTGTGGCCACACCTAGGAGAATGGTTGAGACAGGTCTGTAAAAAAGTAGTTGCATTTTGAGGATAGTTTCACAATAGAATATAAAATACAAATTAGAATTTTATTTGTCTCATACACAACCATGTACAGTATAATGTGCAGTGAAATGCTTACATAGATGTACCTTGAATATGTACCTCTCAAGCAAAGGACAGGATCTAATACTCTGTAATATTGTAGCTGGAGAATAATTCCTAACCTATATATGATATTGCATGTCAGACATGTAAGTCTTCAGGTAACAATACAACATAAAAGGCTTTCTGTTCATGAAACTACATATAAAAGGTAAAATGCAACTGCAAAACACACACAGACACATGGTACACAGACACAATATATGGTTTTGAAGAGAGGTGGGGGGTGTCAGCATTAAGTGCTTATTACCAATCTCCTGACACCCTTTCACACCTTTGACTGTTGCCAGGGCAAGCCACATACCTTGCAGTCCTTCCACATGTACACTGTCAGTAATGTTCAGCTTTTTTACTAAGCCTATAAGGAGTCATTGAGTATATGTGTAATTTTAATAGATATTTTGTTTTATAGATGTATTATTCATCAGTTAATCATAAAAATGAATTATGCTCTGTTGCCAGCACAGCACATTTTTGTAATATTAAAACACGTACTCAGCTAACCTACAATTCTCTCTACAGAATGTGGACAGTGACCATGGGGTCAGCAAAGTGGCACATAAGAGACAGATATGCTTGAAGTCCAAGTATTTTTTAGCCCTCTGAATAGATTAATCAACAATATAAAAAGTTTGCTGAATATACTTGTTAACATGTCATAACACATAATATAACTTACTAAAGTTCATATGAATGCATACAGGTACATTTTGTCCATATGCATTAATGCTATTAATATTCCAACATTTACAAGAGTGGACAATCAAAAAATGTAATTTTATGTTTTAAAATTAATTTTTTTCTGAAACAAAAGTTGGGAAGATAGAGTTATATTGTTTGTAACAAGTCTATTTTTTGTTGTCGACTTCAATATCATACATCAATAACTGAACATTGTCTATTGGTACAGTGAAGCAGCATGCAATGCACCATCAAATGATTTTACATATAGGATAATATTTATTTTATGTGTTTACACAGACAAATGAAAAAACAAATACTTATTGATATTTGTACTATTAAACTGACAGCCCAAATAATTAAAGATCCCATATTGGACTTAGTCATATAACATGGACATGTTGTCATCTATTATGTATTTTTTTATTAAAAAGATAAATAGTCCCTTGGTCAAATCCACATCTGACATGAGCAATTGTACAAACAGTGGCATCTGAAACAAGCCTGTTCCAGGCCCGTCCCCCCTGTGATCTTGTGTTGTTTAAATTGTCTTATCCCTTTTTCATGAGTAATTTGGTGCAAACCTGGGTGGAATCCCTATTAAGTTTGGAATGCTCATTTTAAATCTTTCTGTCTGAGAAACTCCCTTGAAGTCCTCCACTTTGTGTACTCTGCATGTCATCACTGTCTTTCACCTTTCACTTCTGACACAGTAAACCCTTGACACAGACTCTTTTGTCCACCCTCAGGACAATTTGTGGAACAGCATGCGAATGGTTTGTTTCCTACCTGGATGGTTGCTCATATCAGGTAATATGGAAGGGATTGACATCTGCTCCATGCAGACTCTCTACTGGTGTCCCACAAGGCTCTAGTCCACTCCTTTTCTCCCTCTATACTCACTCTCTTGGCAAAGTTATATGCTCACATGGGTTTTCATACCACTTGTTACGGCCTACATCAGTCTAGGGGAGACCGCAACAGAAATAAATGGTTGGTGGGGAGACAATGTGCGATGGCAGAGAAAACTCTAGAAACCCAGACTCAGAAAAAGGCTGCAATAAGCCAAACAGCAGATCATCGCAAAAAGAGAAGCTTTTATTTACAAAATAAACCAATGACCAAAAGGGCATCAACTTCAGGAGGGGGCAAGGCCAAAATAACAAACATAAGAAAGCTAACTTTACTATCCGACTAACTAAACTCAAAAAGAAAGAAAACAAAAATACAACAGATTAACCTAACTCCCTAAACTAACATAACCAGGGAAAAAGACAAAATATATATGGCATCCACCTCCCTATTTAACCCCAAAACAGAAGAAAGTCATAAGTTAAAACTCAATATATACAATGCTGTTGCTTTCGGCTGCTCCCTGTTCGGGGTCGCCACAGCGGACCAACTGGTCCGCACATCAACTTGGCAAATGTTTTACACCGGATGCTTACACCGGTTCCTGACGCAACCCTCCCATTTTTTTTCCGGGCTTGGGACCGGCACTGCATCCAGTGGCTGGGGTTGAGGCTTTGGCTGGGAATCAAACCCGGGCCTTCCTCATGATAGGCAAGAAACCTACCACTGAGCCACCAATGCCTCTAAAATATATATATACAATAAACAACTGAAATAAACACTTCTCTTCAACTAGTCTCAAAGTCTCAATCAGAGATGTAATCAAAGAGACATTTCTTACAATATATATATACAATAAACAACTGAAATAAACACTTCTCTTCAACTAGTCTCAAAGTCTCAATCAGAGATGTAATCAAAGAGACAAAAGAGCAAAAACACTTCTTGAACTGTCTCAACACAGGATGGGGGGGTGGAGAAAGCATCCTACACAACAAAAGGAACCTTACCGCTCTGGACATAACACTGCTATGCAGATGACACCCAACTTATCTCCTCCTTCCCTCCCTCAGATACCACGGCTTCTGCTCGGATCTTAGCGTGTCTAGTGGACATTTCATTTTGGATGATGGCTCATCATCTGAAACTCAATCCCAGCAAAATGCTGGTCATCCTAGGTGATCCATCCCCAGTCCAGGACCTTGCGTTATCTTTGAACAACTCCATGATTTCCACTTCAGCCACTGCTCACAACCTTGGGGTAACCATGGACAATCAACTGTCCTTTTCCTCCCATGTCGCTAATGTGACACGTTCATGTCGGTTTCTTCTGTACAACATCCGAAGGATTCGGCCATTTCTATCCACACAGGCTACTCAGGTGCTTGTTCAGTTTCTGGTGATTTCAAGATTGGACTACTGCAACTCTCTTCTGGCAGGTCTACCTCTGAATGCAATTCACCCACTGCAAATGATCCAAAATGCAGCTGCACAATTTGTTTTTAACCTGTCTGAGTTTTCCCACACCACCCCACTGCTGTGTTCCCCCCACTGGATTCCGGCAGCTGCACGCATCAGATTCAAAACACTAATGGTTGCCTACAAATCCAAGAATGGACCAGCGGCATCTTACCTCAAAGCTCTCGTTACTCCTCGCACTGCACCTCGCTCCCTCAGATCCACTAGCACTGTTCGACTTGTCCCACCATCTCTCAGGGCAAGAGATAGGTATGCATCGAGACTCTTCTCTGTTCTAGCACCGAGGTGGTGGAACGAACTTCCCCTAGATGTCCGTACAGCCGAGTCACTGACCGTCTTCAAACGGCAACTGAAGACCTACCTCTTCCTGAAGCACTTAATCTAGCTCTTATTTTTCCCTGTTTTTGTATCATGTTGTATCTTAAAAAAAAATAAAATCCCCAACTCAGTTTTTAGGCTAATGGTATCCCAAGTTTGTATCCTATTGAACCAGTGTTAATCTATTCATTTATAGAGAATTAAAGCACTTTTGTACGTCGCTCTGGATAAGAGCGTCTGCCAAATGCCAGAAATGTAAATGTCCTGTACTTCTGAAGAAAGAGCACTTTACACCTAGTACACATGTCCCAGCCAGTCCCTTTGTTAGAGCATTGCACGTCCTTCCTCTGATTTTAAAATAAATTAACCTTGGTTTCTTTGTTGGTCTTACCTGAAATCTTTACACTCATTCATGTTAAATTTACTTGCTTGTAGTTTCCTTGCATGATGTTGAAAATCTGATTTTGGTAGCATTTACCCCTTTCAACGTAAAGCTAAACCATTTTGTTAACTATGTTGGAATTAATTTAACTAGTTTCACACTCCTCTTTGTAGTAAGAAGCTTTTACAAAGCCTTGTTGAGCTGAACTGACAAATATAGTTGTCCAGAAAACTTACTTTTAAAGTAAAGATAGGACACCTATTTTACAACAAACAAAATTTATTTTAGAGTGTTAGAAAGGACCTATGGGACAAACAGTTGAAAACAAAACATAAACTTTAAATCAATAATAAATACTGATTAATGTTGCACAGTTAAACATTGCTGTTGTTAGTTTTTTGGCTGCTCCCATCAAGTAGGTCCTAAGTAAAGGGCCTTGCTGAAGACAGTCTTATTAAAAACACAACACACCATTGGCAAAAAATGATATGCAGGTTCGTTGTGATCTCAAAAATAAATGAGTACTTCATATTGTCACGTACCAGTGACATGACACATAGTCTTTCTCCAAACATGGATTGAAGAAACAGAAATAAGATCCAAAGTATGCAACCTGTATTTTACTGAATTTTTCTGATGGAAAAAAACAGCTCAGTAGTTTTGTAGGTCCAAAACTGTACTCCCGTATGCAAACTCCAGTTACTTGAGCAAATCATGGGTGTGATGTAGGATCAGTCTTTACCATTTCTTCATGATATGTATCTGTTATCTCAGCAATTCAATGACGTTACTGTTGATGAAGTTACAATATTCTTACTCCATTTATATGACTGTGGGCATTAAAAATGAGCCATGTCAAACAGCCAGCAGCAACGACAATATAAATATGAGGCACACATAAGGCTCTTTTTAAAAGAGAAGATGAAAATTTAAAAATATATATTACACCCAAAGGCTGGCCATCAGGACTGAATATTCACAGACCTATAAAGATCCACAAAAATGTAGCCGGTGAAAATGTCTGCTTTCTGTCTGTGTTTATTTAAACTCAGGATTTAACTCAGTAGTTTGCCATTTTGTTGTGCTTGCTTAGGTTTCTTTACTAGCTCCATTTAAAATTTCGATCCTGTTTGCAAACTATTTTCATTAGTTTTCATTGTTCCCAGAATGTGCTGTTATTGTTGTTGATGTGTTATTATTTATTTATCTGTCAGTCATTTGTATTCTGAGCTCTGTTGAGATTATCCTTAGTAAATATTGTAGGGAAGGTGGTGTTCCTGTAGTGGTTGTTGTTGACGCCATTAAATTTTGAATGATTGCGTCGCTCTTTAATTTATGTCATGATCCCTGTGCAAGTAGACTACATCAACACAGTAGTTGAGTAGCACAATGTAACTACGATGTAATTACAATTTATTGCACAAAAACATTAATGAAATACAAAAATAAAATGTGGGGGGCACGGTGGCTTAGTGGTTAGCACGTTTGCCTCACACCTCTAGGGTTGGGGATTCGATTCCCGCCTCCGCCATGTGTGTGGAGTTTGTTCTCCCCGTGCCTCGGGGGTTTCCTCCCCCAGTCCAAAGACATGCATTGTAGGTTGATTGGCATCTCTGAATTGTCCGCAGTGTGTGATTGCGTGAGTGAATGAGAGTGTGTGTGTACCCTGCGATGGGTTGGCACGCCGTCCAGGGTGTATCCTGCCTTGATGCCCAATGACACCTGAGATAGGCACAGGCTCCCCGTGACCCGAGAATAAGCGGTAGACAATGAATGAATGAAAAATAAAATGTGTATGGTAATGTTAGTGGCATCTGTCCATCTCTTTTGGAAGCAATTGAATTTTGTAAAAAAAAAAAAAGATATATACATACATATATATATATATATATATATATACGTATGTATGTATGTATATATATATATATATATATATATGTATATACAGTGGGGCAAAAAAGTATTTAGTCAGCCACCAATTGTGCAAGTTCTCCCACTTAAAAAGATGAGAGAGGCCTGTAATTTTCATCATAGGTACACTTCAACTATGAGAGACAGAATGAGAAAACAAAAAAATCCAGAAAATCACATTGTCTGATTTTTAAAGAATTTATTTGCAAATTATGGTGGAAAATAAGTATTTGGTCACCTACAAAAAAGCAAGATTTCTGGCTCTCACAGACCTGTAACTTCTTCTTTAAGAGGCTCCTCTGTCCTCCACTCGTTACCTGTATTAATGGCACCTGTTTGAACTCGTTATCAATATAAAAGACACCTGTCCACAACCTCAAACAGTCAGACTCCAAACTCCACTATGGCCAAGACCAAAGAGCTGTCAAAGGACACCAGAAACAAAATTGTAGACCTGCACCAGGCTGGGAAGACTGAATCTGCAATAGGTAAGCAGCTTGGTGTGAAGAAATCAACTGTGGGAGCAATTATTAGAAAATGGAAGACATACAAGACCACTCCCTCTATCTGGGGCTCTATCTGATAATCTCCCTCTATCTGGGGCTCCACACAAGATCTCACCCCGTGGGGCCAAAATGATCACAAGAACGGTGAGCAAAAATCCCAGAACCACACGGGGGGACCTAGTGAATGACCTGCAGAGAGCTGGGACCAAAGTAACAAAGGCTACCATCAGTAACACACTACGCCGCCAGGGTCTCAAATCCTGCAGTGCCAAACGTGTCCCCCTGCTTAAGCCAGTACATGTCCGGGCCCGTCTGAAGTTTGCTAGAGAGCATTTGGATGATCCAGAAGAGGATTGGGAGAATGTCATATGGTCAGATGAAACCAAAATAGAACTTTTTGGTTAAAACTCAACTTGTCGTGTTTGGAGGAGAAAGAATGCTGAGTTGCATCCAAAGAACACCATACCTACTGTGAAGCATGGGGGTGGAAACATCATGCTTTGGGGCTGTTTTTCTGCAAAGGGACCAGGACGACTGATCCGTGTAAAGGAAAGAATGAATGGGGCCATGTATCGTGAGATTTTGAGTAAAAACCTCCTTCCATCAGCAAGGGCATTGAAGATGAGACGTGGCTGGGTCTTTCAGCATGACAATGATCCCAAACACACCGCCCGGGCAACAAAGGAGTGGCTTCATAAAAGCATTTCAAGGTCCTGGAGTGGCCTAGCCAGTCTCCAGATCTCAACCCCATAGAAAATCTTTGGAGGGAGTTGAAAATCCATGTTGCCCAGCGACAGCCCCAAAACATCACTGCTCTAGAGGAGATCTGCATGGAGGAATGGGCCAAACTACCAGCAACAGTGTGTAAAAACCTTGTGGCGACTTACAGAAAACGTTTGACCTCTGTCATTGCCAACAAAGGGTATATAACAAAGTATTGAGATGAACTTTTGTTATTGACCAAATACTTATTTTCCACCATAACTTGCAAATAAATTCTTTAAAAATCAGACAATGTGATTTTCTGGATTTTTTTTTTCCTCATTCTGTCTCTCATAGTTGAAGTGTACCTATGATGAAAATTACAGGCCTCTCTCATCTTTTTAAGTGGGAGAACTTGCACAATTGGTGGCTGACTAAATACTTTTTTGCCCCACTGTTACATATATATATATATATATATATATATATATATATATATATATATATATATATATATATATATATATATATATATATATATATATATATATACAGTATATACATATACATGTATGTATATATACATGTGTATATATGTATATATGTGTGTGTGTATATATATATATATGTCACGGTTGGCAAAGTTCCCCATTGGGCCACTAGGGGGCTTTCAGCAGGGGTTTGGTTTTTGTTTGTTTGTTTGTGCTATGTGTTTGTTTTAGCCCTGCCTGATTCTTAATGTGTTCCCGCCTCTGTTCACCTGTTCCTCATGTTTTACTGATTATGCCTCTTATTTATAGTGGTTTCTGTGCTTGTGTTCTTTGCTAGTCCTCGTCGTTAATGTTGCGTCGTTAATGTGAGTTTTGTTTGGTTTTCGTCCCCTGTGTATGAGAGCTCCTTTTTTGAATAAACCCCTGTTTGATGTATATCCCCACGTATGGGTCTGCTCCGTCTTGTCTGCCACCGGTACGTGACAATATTGGTGGTTAGCACCTTTGCCTCACACCTCCAGGGTTGGGGGATCGATTTCCACCTCCACCTTGTGTGTGTGTGTGTGTGTGTGTGTGTGTAGTTTGCATGTTCTCCCCGTGCCTCGGGGGGTTTCCTCCCCCGGTCCAAAGACATGGATTGTAGGTTGATTGGCATTTCTAAATTGTCCGTAGTGTGTGATTGAGTGAGTGAACGAGAGTGTGTGTGCCCTGCGATGGGTTGGCACTCCGTCCAGGGTGTATCCTGCCTTGATGCCCAATGACACCTGAGAGGCTCCCCGTGACCCGAGAATAGATCGGATAAGTGGTAGACAACGAATGAATGAATGAGCAAAATGCAAAAATAAAAAGTGTAGTAAATACAAGATGGGGAATGGTACATGGTACTATGAGTGGCATTTATAAACTATTTAAGAAACTATTGAATTTTAAATAAAAAAAATTTTAAATAAAAAAAAGTAAAAATTGAGTGAAATGCAAAAAAATTAAAAGTGTAGTAGATACATGAGGGGGACAAGTTTATGGTGGTATGAGTGGCATTTCTCCATTTCCTTTGGTTACAAAGATATTGAATTTTTAAAAAATAAAAAAAATGAAAAGTACTTTTTCTTAACAAAAAGGAGTGACCTGTAAAACTAAAGGGTGTAGTAAGTAGAAGATGGGGACCAGTTTATGGTGGTATGAGTGGCATTTCTCCATTTCCTTTTGTAAAGAAACTATTGAATTTTCTAAAAATAAAAAATAAAAAAATTGAGTGAACTGTAAAACTAAAGGTTGTAGCAAATACATGAGGGGGACTAGTTTATGGTGGTCTGAATGGCATTTCTCCATCTCCTTTGGTTAAAAAGCTATTGAATTTTTTTATTGAATGGCATTTCTCCATTTCTTTCGGTTAAGAAGCTATTGAAATTAAAATGAATTAATTATATATTAATTAACGAATCCCTATATATTGGAATAATAATTTAAATAATTAATTCATTTTAATGCAAAATATATATATATATATATATATATATATATATATATATATATATATATATATATATATATAGTAAATGCAGTAGGAGGAGCTCCAAATGCAGAGGGAAATATTTTCTCTCTAGCTTGTCTGCTTTAAAAGTTTAAGCATTAATATATAGTTTTCTTAAAAATATATTATATATAAAGATTATTATATAGAGATAACAATGAAGGGTGCTTATATTCACATTTCTGAGATTTATAATTAATGATTTTAAATATTCCAGAAGTTCATATTCTTGCTTTCAGCTGCTCCCTTTTCAGGGTCACCACAGCAGACCGATTGGTCCACACAACAACTTGGCACAGGTTTTATGCCAGATGCCCTTCCTGCCACAACCTTCCCATTTTTCTGGGCTTGGGACCAGCACTGCATCCAGTGGCTGGGGTTCGAACCCAGGCCTTCCGCATAATAGGCGAGAAACCTACCACTGAGCCACCAATGCCTCTATCCAGGAGTTCATATTCTAATTTACTCAAACTTCAAGAGCATTGTTATACTGCACATGCGCGAACAGCTTCATGCAGTCGCGCTCGATGGATTCAAATGCACCTTAATGGGCTGGTGTAGCAATTTGTAGATAGTCCCTAACTCATCAGCGCTGCGAAAAGCAGTGTTTTTTTAAAGTCACTTCAAAAATACATCGTTTTCCAAGGAATTTCAGGGGATAAAAGGGTGTAGTAAGTTGTCTGTGTTCTTGCAAACAAGACTGTGTAGATATTGTGCACTACTGGAGAATTTATTGTGGAGCTATTGAGGACGAAATTCCCTCATGTAAACTAAGTCATGATCTGCATGTCCAGAAAGTCTTGTACAAATGGGGAAAGTAGTTGTGCTGTGAAAGGAGACTGTATCTTAAAACAAAAGCTGCAGTATTTTCATCCCATCACTGGTTTCCCCCCTGATATTCTCCATGACCTCCTTGAAGGTATTGTGCCACTAGTGTTGGCTTTATTCAGGAAATGATTCGTCTGAAACACTTCACACTCGATTATTTAAACAGGAAAATAGAATCATTCCCATATCAATATACAGACAAGGCTGATAGACCAAAGCCAATTTCCAAAACATATACCACAAAAATGACAATAGGTGGTAATGGGCATGAAAATGCTGCATTACTTCGGCTGCTTCCATTTATGGTTGCAGTACCTGAGGGAGATGGTGCATGGGCATTATTAATGGAATTGAAAGACATTTTGGAGTTATTGCTGTCCCCAACATTTACTAAAGAGATGATTCAGTATCTACAGAATAAAATCAGGGACCACAGGCAAAGTCTTGAAGTATTTCCAGACTTTAAGCTTCCACCAAAGCATCACTACATCGAACATTACCCAGAGCTGAGCAGATGTTTTGGACCTCTTCTACATTTATGGACCATGCGTTTTGAAGGTAAACACCGCTTCTTCAAAAAGGTTGTTCATGATACACAGAACTTATAAAATGTGTTAAAGACACTTGCAAGCAAACACTAGCATACGATATCTTATCATCTAAGTGCACCAGCATTCTTCAAACCACATTTGCAGGTATCAACTGTAACATCTGTTTTAGTTTCAACACTACCTGAAGTGGCAAAACAGTACATTGAACAGAAGACTGATAGTAACACTATATACTGTGCATCTAGAATCACAATTGATGGGACAAATGTTTGTACTGGGGATTTTTTTTGGGGCCGGTTTTGAAGCAGGGTTACCTCAGTTTTGTAAAACTGAGTCAATCCTCCTTGTGAACGATCATGTGGCCGTCCTGTGCATTGAGCAAAAATCCCATTATATTGAACATCTAAGGGGCTTTAATCTGTGTTTAGGTGATATATCTGTTAAAACAACAGCAAATTTGAGTGACATATGCCCCCTTTCTGTGTACACCATAGAAGGTCAGTTGCTGTTGACGTCAAAGTGATTTCTACCATTACAATAAGGTACAGATTTCTACATTATCTGGAAATCCATGTAAATCCATCTTGTTGGAAACTATTGGTTTAACCTCACCTTTTACCTTGTTGTATTGGTTTCCTAGATTGCCAGAGTGGCAGAAACTTTTATTGAGAGGTTATATTTCTTCTGACATTGCCCACAAGATGACCTTTTCTACATGCCCAACTACCGTTGAAGAGTTGATTACAGCGATTAGAGAGAAATTCGTCTTGATTTTGATTTCAGTCTCCAATATGAAGACCCAGATTTTGGGGTGGGGGGACTCTGCTTTCTAACAGACATTTCAGAACTTCTGGAAAAGGCTGTATCAAAAATACACAGATCTGAGAGTGATGCCAGCTCAGCTACAACTTCAGACACTGAAATACTTCCTCATACCCTGGAATGCTTGCAGAGTTGGCCTGATGTGTTCCCAGTTCATTGATTTTCATATGATGTTGAGTACAGCCTAGAAGCTGGAAATGCAGTCTATGAAAACAGCAGAAGGTCCTTAAAATTAACAAAAGGCCAAAAACATGACATTCTAGAAAATATGGCCAAGGCAATGCACAGCTTCAAGGCTTACCCCAGTGACAAACAAGTTGCAAAAGCAGCAGAGGCTCTTATTTCTAAGCACCCATGCCTCACAGAACCAGGAAGTCAATGTGGATGGTATGGCTGGAAGACAAGTTTAAAGTTCAAGATGGGCAACTATCGCTCAAATCTCAGCAGATCTGGTTGTAAAGAGGTGGCTGTAAACTCAGGGAAAAGAAGCCAAAGTAACCCTAAGAGTGAGCCTCCCCACTCCAACATCAAAAGAGATCATCCAGCTGAGGTAAACTACCTACCAAACTTTCCAAGGCAAGAGAATGCTGAAAGCCTGGAACAGCTACGGTTGCAAATTGTTGAGGAAGTGTCCAAAGCAGAAAGAAGTCTTGGGCCAATACAGAGACTCATGCAAACTACATTTCTACTGCGTCGCAAACAGGAAAAGTGACCTGCACTTCGATTGGAGTCTCAGGTAGTTTTCTCAATTCCTTTTTCTTAAATAAAATGCCTGTTTCATTTGTTTTCTTGTTTAACATATATTTTTAATGTTATTTCATAGAATAACAAATATCAACTTGAAGAACAAGTTCTATGCAGAGCTGGACAAACATACTCCTCGACTCATGGCTGTCTACAGGCAGAAGGCTGCCCTCACTGGCAAGATAGCAGAATCATTGAGAAGCATATTTAATGCCTATGAGCTTCTGGTAAATTTAAATGTTAATTACAATCATAGTATGTTAATTGGCTAATGGTCACAAGTATCACTTCATAAGGAGACACTGCAAGCTTTGAATTATTCACGAATTGTCACTTCAAATCTCTTTCCCATAGTCACCTGTCCTTTATCACTAGTTTTTCTCTTTTCTTTTGCACCTCTAACACTTATTTTACAGGAGTACTTTGATATCAATAACAGATGTACAGCTGCACTTTGAGTTCTCCCTGTTTACTTGCTTGAAGATGACTCTGTCTTTTTCAAGACGTGGAATGTAGGTTTTATACATCTCATTTGACTTATGAAGTTATTTATCTGCTTATGTTCATGAAGTTCCCTCATGTTTTTTAGACTGAAGAGATGGAAGAGCCAGACATTGCAGATTCAGCTGTAGCTCTTCTAAGCATGGTGAATGGAGACTCAAGGTCCACTGTTCAGTTTGACCCTGCTGATATCGCTATTGTGCTGGAAGGTGACATTGTATGAAGGGAGATTTCCAGGATGTCTGATGCTTTTGTTTTGATATTTGGCATGATCTATGCATTACATCATTACTATCCAAAAGAGCTGACTCACACCTTCAACTTCATTCAAAAACCCAGATGACTCAAAACCACTAGCGCCCCGATTGCTGAGCCTTAAAAATTATCTACTGATAAAGGAGTAAGAGATTTGAATGTACGATCCCTGTACACTTAATTTTCTTTTCTTTTTTTGTTTTTCAGTTGTTGTGACTAATATGGTAATGTTCTGTTTAAATTTTGAACAGAAGTTTTGAAATTTTCCATAAAAGGAAAAAAACAGATTTCGTTGATTTTTTTTTTTTTTACTTGTTGTGACTAATACAGTTATGGTATATTGTAACACTGAGCTCAGGTTTTCAAAGTTTTCAGAACACAATTTTTTTCTGTTATAGTGTAAATTGTTTTTATTGTAAACGGACAGTATAGTAAAAATGTTTTAAACATAAATCTAGAGATTTTTTTTTTTTTTTTGTGTAAAACTTTTAATAGATTATAGCTGCTTGGAAGTCATTTCTCTTGCAAACGTTCAATAACATTAAATAGCAAATATCTGTAAATAGATAAGACTTATTGCATGTTATTCAGCAATAAAAAAAAAGGTAAATTGGTAATAAAATGTCATTTTCTACATTGAAATGTAATTTTATTGTTCTTTTTTAAATTATGTTTAAATTACATTTGTTTAATTTAAAATACATTTTATGATTAATTGTATAACTTTTAAATTCATTTTGTTGAATCAAATCATTAGCACTTTTTTAATCGTTGATGATTAAAGTAATAGCCTAGACTTTTTTTCTTATTTTCCTCTATGACACAGCACAGTAAAAGTAATTCCAAGTAAGAGTAGAATGACCTACAAGATAGTTATCATTTTTCTGTGAAATTTCTTTACCTTACTGTAATACCTGATACACCGTACCACCCAAATGTTCAACCCAAATTCATGCCTACAGCTTTGTTAACAACAGTCATTGCAACAAAGTGGCTTTACAGAAATCTAAATGTACTTCTGTAATGATCAGGTGTGACAAAGATGAGAAATTATATGAGTGAGGGTGTGTTAGTGTGCAAGATACCTAGAATGATGCAGGACTGGAAAATGTAATATTCTGTATAATTTCTTAAGAAGCAGGCACATGAATCATAGATACATTTAGAGTCTTGGAAATGGCAAAGCCACTGAAGGAACATGTCTGAATTTGACTTTTATTTTGTATTTTTGTTTTTACAGATGATTTACCTTTAATGGGAACAAAGCAGTGCAAGTATGTAGACTGTTTTCCTGTTGACTTAGAAAAACATTCAGTGGAAATAGCATTTCTCAACATCCTGTCTTAGAAGGTGTGATGTGACGTTAGTTTGTAAGTCATGGGTGCCTATCTTTTATTCAAAAATTAACATTTTACAGACAAAAAGACAGACAAAAAAAATTTAATATAACACAGCCTGTTATATTTTCACTTTTTCTACTGGAAACAATTCAGAAAAGTGTTTCCACATTTTGTTGTAGTATAGAATTGATATAAAATTAATAAAATTGCATTTTTTGGTCATGATCTATACAAACAAACCCCCCCGCCAAAACGTACACAGATATTTTTCCACATGTATTAAAAATCACAAGCTGAAATTTCTCAGTTAGGTGAGTATAGTATATCATCATGTTAGAGCCATCATTGTGTAGATCATTACAGCTTCAGATCTTCTCTCTATAGTAAATCTCTACAGGATTTGTGCAGTTTCCCCCATTCTTCCTGGAAGATCCTCTGAAGCGCAATCAGACTGGAGAGCATCTTTTAAGTCCTGGGTTCAAGCTGTTTTAAATTAAATCTATAACACAGTAAAATGTGCAAAAAACAGAACAGCTCTGAGCACTTTACAATCCAACTGTATATCTCATTAGAAAATGATGTAAATAAATTGATATGTTATATAAAAATGTAATCTGTCTCTCACCAAATGCTTTAACAATGTCATGCTGGCAAGGGAAAATTCATTCATTCATTCGTTGTCTACCGCTTATCCGAGCTATTCTCGGGTCACAGGGAGCCTGTGCCTATCTCAGGCGTCATTGGGCATCAAGGCAGGATACACACTGGACAGAGTGCCAACCCATCGCAGGGCACACACACATTCACACACTATGGACAATTTAGAGATGCCAATCAACCTACAATGCATGTCTTTGGACTGGGGGAGGAAACCGGAGTAGGAAACCCCCTGTCACAGATTGCTGAGCTGACGGAGCACGCTGGTTGTGCTGGTGTAGAGAAATCAGACCCAACGCGGAGATGGACGGCGGACAGGGGTTTTATTAAACAAAAAAGAGACACAGAAGCACACGGACGTTACACAAAGACGAGGACTGGCAAACTAATGCAGACAGACGGCCACTATAAATAAGAAACATAATCACAGACACATTAGGAACAGGTGAGCACAGGCATGAACACATTAGGGGAAGGCGTGGCTAAAACAAACACATGACTAAATACACAAAACCCCTGCTGAAGGCCCCCTAATGGTCCATCAGGGGCACTTGCCCCTGTAACACCCCCAAGGCACGGGAAGAACATGCAAACTCCACACACACAGCAGAGGCGGGAATCAAACCCCCAACCCTGGAGGTGTGAGGCAAACGTGCTACCCACCAAGCCACCATGCCCCCCAGCAAGGAAAAATAATTCTAAAAATTACAAAGTTTAATCATTTAATATTTTACACAAAAAAAAAAAATATTTTTTGCTATTAATATATAATTTATATTAGTTGATGAAGTTGATGGCATAGGAGAAATATTTTTGGTTCCCCAAAGAACTTTTTAGTAAATGGTACCTAGAGTACCCCAATTTTTCTTAGTTGCATAAAGAACATTTTTATAGCCTAAAGAACCATTTCCCTTGATATTAAAGAGTTCTTGACAGAATCATACATTCTGACAAAGAGCCATTTGATAACCTTTATTTAGAGTGTAGGACAAGAGAAAAATTAAAGAAGATTAAAATCTTCTACCATCTGACAGAATTATTCTGCTTAAAATACATCATAAGCATTGACCATCATAATTCATACAACTGCTTGTCTGGTAAAGTGAAGGGACATGGGTTTTTTATGACTATATTTTACAAATAAAAATTAAATTTCAAATTAATACACTTAAAAATACAGGAGCTCCACAACAGTTCTACTGAAAGTTTTTAATGGGGTTCTACTTAGAGTCTGTCCTGAAAATAAAATCTTTTTTGTTCCCCAGAGCAAAGAGGTTTCTAGATGATCTTTTTTTTAAACACAACATGGTTATTATTCCATAATAAGTATTATTTCCAGCATTTCCAGATGAAAAATCTTTGAAATTAGATATCTTGTGGCTTTATCATTCCTATGACTCAGGTTGTTGCTCAATACCTGATCCATTACTATATATAAAGATAGGCAGTGAAACCCAAACTACATCAGTTTCTTGGAGAAGAATCAAGATGAAGACTTACTACCAGTTGTGTGTCATGACCCTGGTGTTCATGGTTCATGCAGGTCCAGTACCACCATCTACTAAGAAGAGGGATGAAGAATTAGCAAAGGTAGGAATGGCATTGAATGGCATTGCATTGTGCATCATAATATTACATGGGGTTTTATTTAGCCTGGTTTCTAACTGCAGATTGTTTCTATTTAACCAGAATTATTTAAAAAATATATCCAACATGGAAGAAGCGAACAAGCTGTCCTTTGGTCGCAAGGTCAGTGAGACAAAGCAGCTTTTCAAGTTAAATGTGACAGGAACTCTGGATGCTGAAATGCTGGAGAAGCCTTACTGTGGAGTTCCACATGTTCCAACAGCTGACAATTACAAATGGTCTACAAACAAGTTGACCTACAGGTATCAATGCAACGTAGAGTTCTAAACCCTGTATCAAACAAATTAATTGATTTAGTTATGCTTCCGGTAACGTTTTTGATCTTATTCTGCAGGATCGAGAATTACAGTGCTGATATGTCTGTGGCTGAAGTAGATGACTCTATCGAGAGAGCGCTGCAAGTCTGGGCTCGCGTCACTCCTCTGAGGTTCACTCCCATCTACAGTGGGGTAGCCGACATCATGATCTCTTTTAATGTCGGAGGTTAGTCTCCCACTTTAGTGGCATTGATACCAGTTTCTATTGTATCAATGCCTGCATTCATGTTTTGAAGTCTTTCTTGTGGAATGAAATATAAGTTTAGAGACTACACAAAGTCTTTAAATTTATATTAATGTTAATAGAATAGGTTTCCTATTTCTAGACCATGGTGATGGCTCCCCATTTGATGGACCTAATGGTCTCTTGGCTCATGCATTTGGCCCCGCTGTTGGCCTCGGTGGAGACATCCATTTTGATGACGATGAGACCTTCACCTTCAAATCTCCTGATGGTAAATATACTCACATTTTATCAAACTTGAAATATACACGATGTAGTGTGCAAGATATACAATTAATCATCATTATTGGACACCACAGGATACAACTTGTTCTTGGTGGCTGCACATGAAATTGGCCACGCCCTGGGCCTGGGCCATTCTACTGATCCGGGAGCACTCATGAATGCAAGGTACACCTACAGAAATGATGACAGCTTCCTTCTTCCTGGAGATGATGTCCGTAAAATTCAGGCTCTCTATGGTAAGCTTCTGGAATTTGTCATTTTGTCAAAAGTCCTGGAAAGCTGACATGTCAAATATCTATTTAACAACGTTTAATTAATCTAACAGGTTTAAACCCTGAAATGCCTGATGTGCCAACACCTCCATCCACTCCTGATGCCTGTGACCCCAATCTGGTCCTGGATGCTGTTACAACCCTGCGTGGAGAGATGTATTTCTTCAAGGATAAGTATGCATGCACATAGAAAAAATAAATTAAATTAAATAAATAAATAAAAAAATTCTAAATATTTGTTTGGAGCATCTTTTATGGTTCTAACCACAAATGCATATTTCCGTCATTTAGATTTTTCTGGCGCCGCCACCCTCAGAACCCGCAAACTGAACAATTTCTGATTAAGAGCTTCTGGCCTGAGCTTCCAGATTACATCGACGCTGCCTTTGAGGATCCATCAGATGACTTGGTGTACATCTTTAAAGGTAAAAATACTTACAAATATTTATCGATTGGATTTAAATACATTGTGATAATTGACCATAATAGCAATATAAAATCTACATAAGCTACAGATGGTTTAATGTGTACTTGTGTTTATGATCTTTAGGTCAGAAGGTCTTGGTTCTCAGTGGTTATGATGTTGTGAAGCGCAAGAGTCTCGGTAGCTTCGGCTTGCCGGGCAAAGTGAAAAAAATTAACGCTGCCTTTTATGATGAGTATACTGGAAAGATCTTGTTCTTTCTTGACAGATCATACTACAGGTATGTCACAATGTATTGTTATTTAAAAGAAATAAAAATGAAAGGAGACATGATGATATACCATTTTTTACATTGACTAATGAAAATATTTTGAAATAAGCTATGACGCAAACAGCAAGAAGATGGACGAGGGTTACCCTAAACTGGTGAAAAAGACATTCCCAGAAATGTCAGGAAAGATTTCTGCAGCCTTCCAGTACAAAGGTTAGTATGTAATGAATTCATTACAGTTCTTTAATCATTGGAACTAGTTTGGAATTTGTTATTTTAAAATAAATCCTTGATTTTGTTTGTACCATGCTTTCAGGTTTCACCTACCTCATCAGTAGCAGAAACATATTCGAGTTTAGCGACTCAATGTTGATGCGCAAGCTGGGAAATTACTACTTCTTGCAGTGTTGGTCTTTTATGAGTTAGCGACATGGCAGATGTATTTAGAATGGAAAATATTTAATAAAGCTATTTAATAAAGCAATTGTAATCCTGAACTCCATTCCATTGTCTGTGCCTGAACTCCACTCAATTGTCTGGAGGTGGGAGGCAAACGTGCTAACCACCAAGCCACCGTGCCCCCCTATCCTGAACTCATACTTTTAAAATATTTTGTAGCACTGAATCAGGTACCAAAATTAATCCTAGAAAAACAAGTTACAATTAGAAACCCTTGTTCTGGCCCTTAAATTTAACATTGAACCTTACAAAATAGCGTTTTCCAATCTGAGAAGAATTTCATTAGGCATCTGCTGAATTCTTGAATTTGATTGGTCAGAAGGTGTTAACTGTCAACTTTCTCTACTGGACCCCATGGTCTAAAATAAAGCAGAGAAAATGCTCACTTTGGCACTTCTACAATAGATAAAATGTGTGAAGTGCCCACTAGGGTGCCATTACAGTGACGAAAATAGGATGAAGTACCCTTTAGCATGCCTGTCCTGGGGTTAATATGAAATTCGGTGGAGAAAATGAAATCAAGAACCATGAACCAACTTGCCATTATTTATTTTTTCACCCTTGCCCCTCAGCCTCTGTACCTGTACACGTATTGCAGCACACCTTAATGAGACAAAAACAATACAATTTCTAACCACTAGATGGCACTCTAATGCAAAGAATCAGTCTGATATGTTGATATGACAGTTCATACATTCATTGTCTACCGCTTATCCAAACTATTCTCGGGGAGCCTGTGCCTATCTCAGGCGTCATTGGGCATCAAGGCAGGATACACCCTGGACAGAGTGCCAACCCATCGCAGGGTACACACACACACACACACACACTCTCATTCACTACAGACAATTTAGAGATGCCAATCAACCTACCACGCATGTCTTTGGACTGGGGGAGGAAACCGGAGCACCCAGAGGAAACCCCCGAGGCACGGGGAGAACATGCAAGCTCCAAACACACGGTGGAGGCAGGAATCCAACCCCCAACCCTGGAGGTGTGAGGCAAACGTGCTAACCACTAAGCCACCGTGCCCCTGATATTACAGTTATGTTGCTTTATTATTGCTAATTATGAAGATTTAAAAAACTTCAAAATGTGTCTTAAATGATACCGCACAGGGATAATAGCTGAACTCAACACGATAAACAAAATAAAAGATTTAGATAATTTCCTACTGGTGAGTCATAATTGTTTCAAAGCGACACGCCCCTTGCACGTGCAGGGAAGATGACCAATTTTAGAGACGCTTTGAAAGTAATTTATATGGTTTACGATGCAATCATTTAGGTTGATTAATTTGAGATTACAATGCCAAAAAAAACCCAAATCAATCAATCAATCAATCAATCAATCAATCAATCAATCAATCAATCAATCAATCAAACAAAGTTTTGAGGACCCAAAATGGTAATTTATTAGTATGTCATAACATTAACACAGGAACAATCATATGTTTTTAAAGTGTTCTAAATATATTTGTATATTTCTAAACATATTTTACATATGTTTTCTTATTTGTGGTGTATTGTGAGCTTATTGTGCACTTTTGAAGTCTTGTAAACTGTTGCTCTTGTGCCATGCACCAAATATCCGGCTGGGGATGAGTAAAGTATTCTAAACAGGACTGCAAACTTGTTAAGCTTGAATAATAAAAAAGATTCAGTAATATTTCATCTGTGACAAATGTTTAGAACAGAAATAATTAAATGGAATTGTGACAGTGAAGTAGAGCCAGGCAACATGTTCCATCTTTTCACCCAGAAACCAAAGCTTAAATGGTTAGATAACTGTCTAGATGAAAGGTGAGCTACTCGTGTATGAATGATATCATCATTCTGTGTCACTACAGTGTCAGGTGTGCATTTAATCCTGATGTCTAGAGGACCTTTGTTCCTTTTCTGATGATGCCTTGTGCCCCTGGGCAGAGAATTGCTTTCCTATAATGTTTGGAAAGCTGTCCTGACATGTTAAACCCGACAGATCCAAGTGTCACATTAAGCTTAAGACGTCACAGAGCTGAATCAGACATGTGTTTAAACTCTGGGGAACTTCCCTTGACGATATGACGAAACATTTTTGATGAATAGGCAATGAATTGGATTGGCTACACAGACCATTTCACACTGTGAAGCATTTTTGTGATCCCTGGAATAAAATCCACTGTAATCTGTGTCCAGTATAAGAGTTAATACTCTAAGGCAGTTTGATACTGGAGCCTGTCTGGTTTTCTTTTATTTTCTTTTTTGTTATTTTAAAACAAATCCATGATTTTGTTTGTACCATGCTTTCAGGTTTCACCTACCTCATCAGTAGCACAAACATATTCGAGTTTAGCGACTCAACATTGATGCACAAGCTGGGAAACTACTACTTCTTGCAGTGTTAGTCTTTTATGAGTTAGCGACATGGCAGATGTATTTAGAATGGAAACTATTTAATAAAGCAATTGTAATCCTGAACTCCATTCCATTGTCCATACTGCTTATCTAATCTATTCTCGGGTCAAGGGGAGCCTGTGCCTATCTCAGGCATCAAGGCAGGATACACCTTGGACAGAGTGCCAATCCATCGCAGGGCACACACACTCTCATTCACTCACACACTATGGGCAATTTAGAGATGCCAATCAACCTTGTCTTTGGACCAGGGGAGGAAACTGCAGCAAACCCCCGAGGCACAGGAAGAACATGCAAACTCCACACACACAGTGGAGGCGGGAATCAAAACCCCAACCCTGGAGGTGTGAGGCAAACGTGCTAGCCACCAAGCCACCATGCCCCCCTATCCTGAACTCATTCATTCATTGTCTACCGCTTAGCCGATCTATACTTGGGTCACGGGGGGCCTGTCATTGGGCCTGAGACGGAGTGCCAACCCATCGCAGGGCACACACAGACTCACACATTCACTCACACAATCACACAAAATTTAGAGATGCCAATCAACCTACAATGCATGTCTTTGGACCGGGGGAGGAAACCGGAGTACCCGGAGGAAACCGCCGAGGCACGAGGAGAACATGTAAACTCCACACACACGATGGAGGCAGGAATCAAACCCCCAACCCTGGAGGTGTGATGCAAACGTTGTAACCACCAAGCCACCATGCCCCCCTATCCTGAACTCAATTTTAAAATATTTTGTAGCACTGAATCAGGTACCACAATTGCCTGGTTTGCTTTTAAAATATTTACAGTACTGCCAGGCAATACTGTATCACATGATTTCACCTTATAGTGACTAATAACTTAATTACTTGATTAGCTGGATTACTGATTCATATATTATCAAGCGGTATTAGGTGTAGCTATTGGATTTTATTTTTGAGGACGAATAAATGAGGACGGTATCAAACCGGTATCTGATACCAGTATTGCAGTTGATGCATCCCTAAACAGAATGAATAAAAACGTCCTATGGTGGTAAAGCTAGACAGTTATGATTGTTACGGCCGGCGGTGTCCGGCTGGATATAACAGACCCAACGCGAAGCTTCCGTGAACAAAAAAGGGGTTTATTAACATGAAACATGAGACATGAACATAACAGAAAACCGCGACACCACACTGGCCTAAATACAAACGAGGACTAGCAACTAAAGCAGACAAAGACAGGACTATAAATAGGAAACATAATCAGGAAACATTAGGAACAGGTGAAACATCAATCAACACACAATAGGACAGGGCAGGGCTTAACTAACACACATGGCCAAAACATAAACATAAACAGACATGACAACCCCTACTGAGGGCCCCCTAGTGGTTCACCCTCAGCCCTGCTACCCGTAACATCTCCCCCCTCTCAAAGGCGCGGCTCCCGACGCGCCAAACCCTAGCCCCTCCCAAAAAGTCCGGTCCAGCGATGGGTCCTGGGGAGGAGCTAGGAACGTAGAGAGGCCGGTGGGGGGAGCGAGGAGCAGGGCGAGGCACTTGGGGGGGGAGCGAGAAGCAAAAGCAAGGTGAGTGGGGGGAAGCGAGGACCAAGGCAAGGCAAGTGGGGGGAACGAGGATCAAGGCAAGGCAGGTGGGGGGAGTGAGAAGCCGGAGCGAGACAAGTGGGGGGAGCAAAGGACCCGACGGCAAGGCCAAAGGGTCCGACGCGACGTCCACAACCGAGCGGAGGCGCCGAACGACGTCCACAGCCGAGCCACAGAGCCGAGCGACGTCCACAGCCGAGCAGCAGGGCCAAGCGACGTCCACCGCCGAGCAGCAGGGCCAAGCGACGTCCACCGCCGAGCAGCAGGGCCAAGCGACGTCCACCGCCGAGCACTCGCACCGAGCGACGTCCACCGACGAACGACGGCTCCGTGGCGACAATGTCCGTCTCGCTGGGGTCTGGAACTCCCCAAGGGGCGGGAGGGTGGGAGCAAGGTGCAGCTGGTACTCTCCTCCGCTGACAACAGGTGGGGCAGCGCCCCCACGGAAGCTACATCATGGGGCGACGCCCCCCACAGGAACATGGGCGGAGCGAGAGTCAGAGCAACCCAAAACAATAAAAAAAAAAAAAAAAAAAAAAAAAATTCAAGGTCCGGGGCCCTGGCCGGAACTCTCCTCTGCTGGCGAGCATTGGGGCAACGCCCCCCACGGAAGCTACATCGTGGGGTGACGCCCCCCACCGGAACCTAAGCAGAGCGAGAGCCGGAAACAAAAACTTGAAACTCCGGCCCTTGGCCGGAACTCTCCTCCGCAGGATAAAAACGGGGCCACGCCCCCCACGGAAGCTACATCGTGGGGCGACGCCCCCACGGGAACATGGACGGAGCGAGAAAAATCAAAAATCCTCCAAAATCTAAATTTTCTGCCGAATCCCTCCTCCTTTCCCTAACCACGGGCGGAGAGAGGGGCGGAATCAACAAAACCCCCCCCCCCGAAAAACACCACTCCGAACCGGAGCGCAAAACGAAAAACCAAGCAAAACAATAAAACCCGGAAACGAAAAAACTAACCTTCTCGCTGAAGCTTCGCGCTGGATCTGTTCGGTTTGGGCTAGTCCTTCTGTTACGGCCGGCGGTGTCCGGCTGGATATAACAGACCCAACGCGAAGCTTCCGTGAACAAAAAAGGGGTTTATTAACATGAAACACGAGACATGAACATAACAGAAAACCGCGACACCACACTGGCCTAAATACAAACGAGGACTAGCAACTAAAGCAGACAAAGACAGGACTATAAATAGGAAACATAATCAGGAAACATTAGGAACAGGTGAAACATCAATCAACACACAATAGGACAGGGCAGGGCTTAACTAACACACATGGCCAAAACATAAACATAAACAGACATGACATGACATGACAACCCCTACTGAGGGCCCCCTAGTGGTTCACCCTCAGCCCTGCTACCCGTAACAATGATTTGCTTCTTCTTTTCTTTTCTTTTTTTTTTTACAGCATTATAAATAATAAAAATATACATTCTGTATATAATAGTATACATTCTATTTAACAGAGTATGCTATATTTACTATAAATATTCAAAAACATTATTTGGAAAACAAGATACAAATATGAGTCCCACTATTATTTTTGTTCTTGTTTTGCTGTTTTTTCCACAGGGTAAGGTTCACGGCGCAACTGGTTTACACTAGATGTGTGCACGTGGATTGTAATCAAACCGGATGCAAGAAATAAATTGTGCAACTTTTTAAAAATATTTTTTAATACGTACTAAGTGGTCAGATATGAAGCTTATGGAACAAAGAAATTGCATGTTCAGAAGAAATCACTAATACGTTCTCCCTGGACACAGTGCTTTAAATTTAGGCCACACCCACTTTTGTGATAGTTGTATTGTGTTATATGCCTCATTTTCACACTTCTATGAAAAATAACAAACATTAGACAGAGATTTTTTATATCACTCATATAAAATGAGATGGAATAGAATTCAACTGAAAGCTTCTCTCGTCTCATTGTCTTGCGATGAGAAGGCCAAAAAAGGTCACTTCCTGTGAAAAGGAATCCTGGCCCATTACTCTCGACGTCAATACACAATTTTCCCAAACACATTACGTGGCGTGATCGGACAAGAATAGAGATACCCTGATGACAAATGATCTGTTGTGTGCATGGCCCTTGTGAGAGACATGTGAGTTGAGATTCAGGTATAGCATTAGCCAAAACAACCGTGTCATTTCCTCGAAGATGCGCATCGGACATGCATGGGCTCGCCCACGCAATTTCAACATGTTTCAATAAGACTACAGTCAGATCTTCATCATTCCTCTGTCATAAATCATGATAATTAGCTTCTAATAGACTGCATGAACTAATTACTAGTTGTTGTTGTTGTTTTTTTTTGTTTTTTTTAAATATTATTTGTTTTCACTGCTAGGCCTAGAGATGACTATTATAATAATTATTTATCATTAGAAGCATTTCAAAATGTTCTTATTTCATCATAATAATAACCACATGAATTAATATTATTCGTGATTCATTAGCAGAAAATGACATTAAAATGAATATCCAATGTACATTAAATATTTAATATACATGTTTAAAAATATTGCGTAAAAATGTGGGAATCTAAGATTTCAGCTATAAAAAGTATTATAATATAACAATTACTTTAATGTCAATCCTAATAAAAAATAGACATAGAAAAGGTGCAAAAAATCAAAAGAAATGTTTGCTTGTTATTGTTTTAAGTACATTTTATATCATTTAATTATGTGTAAAATATGAAATATATTTAGAATTATAACACAACACAACACAACACAAAATTGTTTATTGAGGAAACAAATTTTTGTTTTAAATCTTCCGAATTTATAAATATATAAAAAGATTTAGAAATGTATCAATAGAAAGTACAGAAATACAAAACCCAAGAATGAATATACTGAATATTGTATGCTGTATACTGAATGAATGTACAGGATACTGTATATCCTATACATTAAAGATTTATATCAGTAAATAACAATCCATATAAATATAATGGTAATAAAAATAATAATTAAAAAGTGCATGTTACTAGTTATACATATTTAAATTACACTTAAATATGCATGTATGTGTGCATGTCCACAATGAAAACAGTAATCAGTAATTATATTATAAAACTAAAAAATGAAAGCAGACAGATTTGAGAAAGACTAAGGAAGGAACCTTGCCTTGTTTGATACTTTAGGTGTAAACATTCCTGTCAAATCTGGATTTTTCCTGCCTGATCCATTAAGCCTGTGATTAAACCTGTTGTGAAATGTATGTCTGCATGAGAAGTGTATTTAAACCCCTCAGCCTCTGAGTCCAAACCAACATAGAGAAGATCCTTGAGGAGGAGACAACCATGAAGGTGTTTCACACGAGCTGCTTTTTCATCGCACTGGTGATCGCTGTTCAGTCAGGTCCGATCCCGAAACAAGCCGAGCAAGATGATGCTTTTGCAGAGGTAATGCACTCTACATCCCATAATCACCAGGTATCTATTGACAACACTAAATTAACCTTTATTTTATTTCTTTTTGTAGGCTTACCTGAAGAAATTCTACAACCTCACTACAAACAACAATAAAGGAAGATTCAATGAGTTGAGTTTCAAGCTAGCTGAGATGCAGAAGTTTTTTGGACTCACCGTGACAGGGACGCTGGACTCCCAGACCCTGGAGGTGATGAAGAAGCCACGGTGTGGAGTTGTTGATGTGGGTGCGTACTCCACGTTCGGAGAAGACCTCAAATGGCAAAAAAACCAGCTGACTTACAGGTGAGAACCGCAAGAAGTGTGTAATGGATTGCTCAGAGCTCAGACATTGCCTCCAACTCTTTACATCCATTAGACTGATTTTAGTTTGTGTTTTTTTTCCCTACAGGATTGAGAATTACACTCCTGACATGTCTGCGGCTGAAGTGGATGACTCTATTGAGAGAGCTCTGCAGGTCTGGGCTCGCGTCACTCCTCTGAGGTTTACCCGCATCTACAGTGGTGTAGCCGACATCATGATCTCCTTCGGAAGGGGATGTAAGTTCATGCACTAACATCTATACACACACAAACATGAGAAAATTACATATGTTGGCAATGGTAACTGGTAGGAATTTTTAACTATTATGTATCAGACAATTGATTATTTTCCTATAACTTAATGACCTTAAGTATTATATTTTAAGTGTTTTATCCCATACTCCTATTGTATTCTATCTATATATTAAAATATGCAACACCTTTATTATGATTTGTTGTTGTTGTTTTGTAGTTATTTGATTGACATTTTTAAAATGAAAACAGATCTTTACCATTTTAATTAATCATTTACAATCTAATAAACATCTTATAGTTTTGTTGTACTAAAAAAAATTAAAAAGAACCTCAGATTTCTCTAACCGTCCCTGACAGATTGTATGGTTACTATTATGGAATAGCTCGGGATTGTGATTGTGTGTGTGTGTGTGTGTGTGTGTGTGTGTGTGTGTGTGTGTTTAATCCCACTGTTGCATTCTCCCAGACAAAGCTTGACCAATCCTGTTCCAGCAGGCGTTAAGGATGTTGACTAGACATGCAGAGTTTCAGCGCTCCTGTTCCTGAAATATTTGAAATGTTTTTTTAAAACAATACAATGCATGCATTAAAACCTGTTTTTTTCTCATAGCGCATGGCGATGCCTACCCGTTTGATGGACCATCTGGCACTCTGGCTCATGCTTTTGCCCCATCTAGTGACATCGGTGGAGACGCACATTTCGATGAAGATGAAAGCTTCACCTTCTCTTCCACTAATGGTGAGAAAAAATAGACACTGAACGTATATAATAAACCATAAAGTCCTTTAGCATAACCGTGTAGACTGATCATGTCCTTTTTCTTCAGGATTTGTTTTATTCCTGGTGGCGGCTCATGAGTTTGGTCACTCTCTGGGTCTGTCTCACTCCAGTGACCCCGGGGCCCTCATGTACCCGACATACAGCTACAGGGACCCAAAAACATTTGTTCTGCCTGCAGATGATGTCAAAGGCATTCAGTCTCTCTATGGTAAGAACACACCTTACCAAAAATGTCCTTATAGGACAGCAGCTAATAATTACTTTTACTAAACCGATTATAATGTAATGTTTGTTTACAGTAGCACCTTGTACTAATTTTTAAACAGAATATAGTCATTTTTATATAGTAGGCTTATTGTTATTAAGTCCATTACAGTTACATTGTTGTTTTACCTATTTATTGCCAAAATACACTGAGTTTTTTTTATTTATTTAATTAATTAAGCCAAAAATAATAACAAAAATGATATTGAAGCAATCAGTTTATTTCAGTCGCTTTCCTGAGTAGCAAAAGTATCTTTTGCAAATGAGTCGGCTCATTCAAAGAGTCGTTTGAATGAATAGAATCATTCGACTCAATTTTTTAACTAGGTAAACGTTGGGAGTCGATTTTCTTCTTCTTTTATGTTGAAGATATATGCAATTTCAAATAAAAATAAAGATAAAATTGTAGTCAAATTAATTGTTATAATTAATTTAAAAAATAATATTCTAGTGCTCAAAATAAGGGTTGCGTCAGGAAGGGCATCCGGCATAAAACATTTGCCAAGTTGTTGTGCAGACCAGTTGGTCCTCTGTGGCGACCCCGAACAGGGAGCAGCCGAAAGCAACTTCTTCTAGTGTTCAAAATAAGGCATTTGAGCTGAGTCAAATGATCTGACTCACTGAAAATGAGCCAAATACATTGTTCTCAAGTATCTAGGTAACTATCTAGCGTTGCTATCTTTTAGAAGCATTTATTTAGCTATTTAATGTAAACATACCTGATAACTTTTGCTCTTAATTATGGGTTAGATGCAAGTTTTAACAAGAATTCTTAATCAAACATTATTATTCAATACTAATTATTATTCAATAATAATTATCTCATTATTTATCAATACAATACAAATTTTAGTAGCCACTGACTGTTATGATGCTAAACAAACACAGTATATAATTTTCCAGGACTCTAACCTCCCTAAAATTACACACACACACACACACACACACACACACACACACACACACACACACACACACACACAGCTGCTTCAAATTTTGAGAGGAGCCCAAAAGCCTTCTTTACATATATATTTTTACATCTACTTCACAAACATGTCACCAGGTCCAAACACTGATAAACCTGTCAGTCCCAGTAATCCCAGTCCACCTCCAGTCACCCCGAGCGCCTGCGACCATACGCTGGTCCTCAACGCTGTGGCGACTCTGCGTGGAGAGAGACTTTTCTTCAAGGGCAGGTACACTTCAATAACAATAAATAAACCCTTCTTTAGGTGTTGTTCAACTCCATTTGAAAGATCATTTTCACGTATTGACCATGTCTTTGTGTCCTTCAGCTTCTTCTGGCGCTTATTTGGGACCAACAATGTCCAGCAGCAGCTGATCAAGAGCTTTTGGCCCGAGGCTCCAGATAATATCGATGCTGCATATGAGAACACTGTGCAAGACAGGCTGTACCTCATCAAAGGTAATTGAACTTTAATTATGGCTTTTAATTGAGCGTTTGTAATGGAATTAATCTTAAAGCAGCTTGAAATCACTGTGTGAACTTGTGCTTTTTAGATCAGTCCGTCTGGGCTTTCAGCGCTTATGACCTTGTGAGTGGATTTCCCAAGAGCCTTAGCAGCTTGGGTTTGCCTGCCATTGTAAAGAAAGTCAGCGCTGCGCTTTTCAACCAAAACACTGGCAAGACCTTGTACTTTGTGGACAACAAATACTACAGGTAGGATATAAATGTCATTGCTAGAGCGGAATAAAATACAGAGATAGACAATAGATAATACACTTAAATCAGAAAAGCTATTTGTGAGCAATGTTAAGCTTAACCAAAAAAAAAAAAGCATTGGCAGAGTTAAGCATTAACAGTACTGTAGTATAAATATTGACCACTTAGGGCATTGGTGGCTCAGTGGTAGGTTTCTCGCCTATCATGCAATATTGACCACTTCTAAGGATCTGTCCAGTTTTCCTAGGAACTAACCTACTCCAATACTTTCTCAGTTATGATGAAAACAAGAAGAAGATGGACACTGGATACCCCAAACTGGTAGAACAAGGCTTTCCAGGAGTCACTGGGAAAATCACTGCTGCTTTCCAGTACAGGGGTCAGTACTTTTGTAAAATAAATTCATCATTTTGAATATTATGATCTTTTTTTAATGTCCTATGATTATATACAATAAATTAGCAGATTTTGACATTATTTAAAATCTGTCTTTCAGGCTTCACCTACCTCTTCAGTGATACTCGTGTTTTTGAGTACAATACTTCTACCAAGAAGGTGTTGCGTATGCTTAATAACAACTACTTCTTGAAGTGCTAGTGGTTTTTTTTTGTTTTTGTTTTTTAACCCAGTAGCCATGGCGAAATCTCAGTTGATCATATAATAAATTCATCTTATTCATCATTTACTGTATGTTTTTTTTTTTATTTACTAGTTTGATTTATCATAAGAATTAGTTGAGATGTATAATTCCAGATCCTTGTAAAATAAATAAATAAATAAAGATATAAATATAAATAAATAAAAATATACTTTGTCTTTTGACCCATTTATGTTCTATCAAGCTTAACGCAATGCCTGAACTGCGTATCCATTTTTGTAAGAAAATGTAAAAAAATATATATAAATAAATAAATAAATTCAGAAACACAATTTCTACTGAATGTTAAAATGACATGATAATAAAAAAAGGAAAGTAATAACAATAGAAATTGTAGGATAATTGAATTAGTGATAGTATTCAGTAGCTTCTGGAAGGGCATTGGTGGCTCAGTGGTAGTTATTTCTTGCCTACCATGTGGAAGGCCTGTGTTCAATTCCTAGACAATGCCTAAACCCCAGCCACTGGATGCAGTGCTAGTCCCAAGCCTGGAAAAATGGGAGGGTTGTGTCAGGAAGGGCATCTGGTGTAAAATGTGTGGACCAGTTGGTCTACTGTGGTGACCCTGAACAGGGAGCAGCTGAAAGCAATATTTATTCAGTAGATTCTGGGCTTTAATTACTTCTGAAATGGAGCTCATGACCTTATATGAACAAAGAAACATACATCTGTATCTCTGTCATGCTGGAACTTGTCGTGTGTGTGTGTGTGTGTGTGTGTGTGTTCAGGTATACATTTCTGTTGGAGCTGCAGCCGCTGAAGTAAATTAAAACTTTTCTGACAAATTGAGGAAGATATATTATATATAATTATAAGCATCTGTAAAAATCTACATTGTGTCCAAATGTATTCCATTTTTCAGCTTGTTCCACTACTTACAGCCATGATATAAAGACACCTCTCTCTCTCTTGCTCTCTCTCTCTCTCTAACCACATTTACATTAACGTGTACTCACACATTTCTGCTCATTTACATTTCTATATGGGCTTTTAGTTCATGTCATTAACACACAAATTGCCCAGTTTAAATATAGACATCAGACTTGCTCTGTTTGACTTGATTGTCCTTTAACATGACCTTTAACCCCAACTGATAACTGTTTGTAATGACATGCAAGTCGTGTAGTTACCTCTGAACAAGACTGCTCAGTTAAAAAAAAACAACCTCAATATCTTTTATTAAAAAAGAGCTTGAAGTAAAATTTAGCAGAGAGTTTTGTTGGTGAAGGCTGGGATTTGAACCCCTACAATGTAAACCTAACCATGTAGATCTTTTACACCTATCAGTTCATGTCCTGAGTACAAAGCAATAACTTTTGCATAACTAAATAAACCAAACGTTATCTCGGTGTCACCTTCTATATTTTCTGATTTGACCTTTCATCTAAGAGTATTAAGAAGTCTGGGAAATTGGAAGACCTTCTTATTTTACTTATTTCACTCTGTAATATTGTTCATATTCATTTATCTTTAATCTCCTGTTCCATATCAACGACATTACCTGTCTACACATGCAGGGGCTTCTTCTAGCTGCGTGACAAGACTAAAAACCCCACATTCATTATAAATCTGGGCTTGTCAAGACATGATTTGCTTCTCTATCTCTGAAAACTGCTCTGCTTTCAGAAAAGGGTAAACAGATGGTCGTAAATAAGAGGGTGGGAGTGGGTGGATAGAGCAGATATAAACTCATCATCCCTCCAGGACTCCAGTAGAAGAGAGCTTGAAAATGAGGGACGTGGCTGTTCTCGTGCTGACACTCGCAGCATGTCTGGCACTTTGCAGTGGAGCTCCTGCAACATCCACAGCAGATCAGGAGAAAGCTGAGGTAAACTGGCTCTTTTAATAATCTATTATAGCTGCTTGTACCTTTTTTCTATTAATTCCAGAGTTAAAAACGAATGAAGCTCAGCACATCGTAGCTACTCTGCTTCATGCTTTGATGATTTTGTGTCTTGTTTTGTTCAGGAATATCTGAAGCAGTTCTACTCAGATCCCAGAGCTCCGTCCGTCAGCGGGAGACGAGTGAAAGTGCAAGACTTTGAGTCTGTCCTGAAAAAAATGCAGGAGTTTTTTGGACTCCAAGTGACGGGCAAGCTAGACACCAACACCATTGAGGTGATGAAGAAGCCACGCTGTGGTGTTTCCGACGTTTCCAATTTCGGGCATTTCAACGGCAAGCCCAAGTGGAATAAGCAGACTATCACATACAGGTAATATGTGGATATATGCTGATATTAAAGCACACATGATAAAGAAATCTGATGATGTTACAGTTCTTACTGTTAATGATTTGCTGTTTCATGATGATAGCATGAATACAAGAGGAGCAGAGGCAACTATGACAAACTCTGTATGTGACAAGTGATCTGCTGTGATCAGTTCTTTAACACTTTAAAGTCACAAAAACAAAAGATAAGCTTGAACCATTCCTCAGGATTCCTCATGAGCAGCATTTTCAAAAGATTAATCTGTCTGTAAATGTTTTTCACGCATTAGGCATTAATTACCTAAATCAGTGAGTGCAGTGTGAGGAGAAAAGTATGATTTTGAAATCAGTTTAAATTTAATTTTACTCATTATTTCAGAATAACCGAGTACACACCAGATCTGAGCCAGAAGGAAGTAGATGCCACGATCGCTCAGGCGTTCAAGCTGTACAGCAACATCACTCCGCTCAGCTTCAAGCAGATCTACAGCGGCACGGCTGACATCATGGTTCTCTTCAAAGCCAGAAGTGGGTGTATTGGGTGTCTTTAGGAGTCTCTTATTTTGTACTGATGTCCTTAGCACTCCTGAAATACCAACTGGACAATGACTCATTGGCTCTGCAGTGACCAGAGTGTGGTTGAGAAAAAACAACACATTTTCATAATGTAAAATATGTTCTTTTTATTCAGATCATGGAGATTTTCACCCTTTCGATGGGCCGGGTAAAGTTCTGGCTCATGCCATGTCTCCTGGTCCTAATGAAGGAGGTGATACACACTTCGATGAGGATGAGAAATGGACTCTGAGCTCAGCAGGTACAGCAGATAGATATAAATAAAGATAAATAAATAAATGGCATTTCTACTATTTCAAAAACATCTATATTTCAAACTGTGTGTTTGAAAACTGTTGGGGTTTTCTCAGATCCACAGATGTACAATACATTAAAATGTTTAACATGTTGTGCTTCAGGTATAAACCTGCTCCTGGTGGCTGCACATGAGTTTGGCCACGCGCTAGGACTGGATCACTCACAAGATTCCTCAGCTCTCATGTACCCTACATACAAATACGTCAAAACTCAGGGATACCAGCTGCCTCTGGATGATAAACAAGGAATCCAGGCACTCTATGGTGTGTGTAACAGTAGTCAGGATGAGTAATATCAATACAGTGTTTAATACATTCTTACAATTTCTTTTTGCTCGATCTCCAAGGTGCTCGTCAAACCCCAAATCCTCAACCACAACCCAAACCACAGCCTCAACCAAATCCACAACCGGGAGCAAAACCACCAGCACGGTGCAGTCGTGACTTAGTGTTTGATGCTGCAACCAGCATAAGAAATGAGCTTTACTTCTTCAAGAATGAGTAAGACACCATTGTTCTTTCTTTTTTTTAGTTCTTAATTTAATATCACTCCTTTTTAAAGTATAAGAACTGGACAAACAGACCTAGATATAGCTACAGTCAACAAAAGTATTGTCAGCTGCCATAATATTGAATAACATGCAATGTGTGATGATTTCAGTTATTAAATATCTGGACATAAAGGTTTGGATGTATATTTGAGGACACTATCATTGAAAAAAATCGACTAATGGTGAATCCTCACCTCCTGACAAAGGCAATCAAGGTTTCTTTTGTAAGTGTAATACACTTAAGTGTCCATAAAGCCGCAATTAGTTCAGTCCGCACTATTTGACTCTTTTAAAACATTGTTTAGGGGTGTCAATAATTTTGTCATGCATGTTTTTCTTCCTTGCTATTTTGTACTTTTTTTCTGAAGTGAACCAGAATTTCTGAAGTTGACTGTAGAAATTTAGAGATAGATATATAAACTTTCTTTCTTACAAGCTATTACTGGAAGAAAAGCAGCCTGCTGAAAGACATTCCCCAGACTCTAATCAGATCCACGTGGCCTTCCATCATGTCTGTGGATGCAGCTTATGAGCTCAAAGGAAAAGGCATCAGTTACTTTTTCAAAGGTTTGGATTTCAGTCTCTCACACCTTAAACATTCCGGCATTCACACAGCAGATACTCACGGAGTGTAAATGTGTGTGTCACTGTGCAGGTCAGAACTACTGGGCTGTGACAGCAATCTCCGTTTTACCTGGATATCCCAAGAACATTTCACATTTTGGCTTTCGGGCGTCAGTCACGAAGATCGATGCTGCAGTGCATGTGGAATCCACAAGACGCACACTGTTCTTTACTGGGGGTAGATTTTGGAGGTAATAATAAATAGAATTTTAGGTATATTTTTGGATCCATTTTAGATTGAATACAAACACAATTTAAAAATTATTATTATTATTATTATTATTATAATTATTATTATTATTATTATTATTATTATTATTACAGAGGAAGAATAATTAATTCAAAAAATGGATAATCTATAATAATAATAATAATAATAATAATAATAATAATAATAATAATAATAATAATAATAATAATAATAATAATAAGCATGTAAGGCATTTTTTAAAAGTTAATTTAGTTAAATCTAATATATTTTGGTCAGCTTCAATGAGAACACCGGAAAGATGGATGCCGGTTTCCCCAAACCCATTTACGCTGATTTCCCAGGAATCGGCTCCAAAGTGGATGCTGCTTTTGAAAACTACGGTATGAATACACATTAAAATCTCTCTAATTAATTAAGGATCATTTGGATGGCATGCATGTTTTCATTTATACAAACACAGACTCATGTACATATTGATTTTTTCTCATCATGTTCTTTTCACTCTGCAGGTTTTCTGTATTTCTCTGATGGAGCCAGACAAAAAGAATACAAATACAGCAGCAGACGTGTGAATCGCGTGCTGCTGAATTACAGATGGCTGAATTGCTATTAAGCAAAATGCAATGAGTGAAAAATCTTACGTTTGATTTTGATATTACTTATTTCATTACTGAGCATCTATAGATTTTTATTTCTGCCTGCCTGGATGTATGAGCAAAATGAAGATTTTTTAAATTGTAATTTTCATAAAAGCTGCTAGACTTAAAGGGGCAGTATGTAATTTTCAGTTATTCTCTTCGATGTCTGAAATCACACCATATTAACTACACAGTGCCCAATCAGTGCCCAATATTTGGGTTTTTGCCATTTTATATTTCAAAAGCATTGTGAACTATTATTTCCCATAATGTGCTGAAATATTCTACTGTCTTCAACAGAATACCTACAAAATATATACTGCAGCTCTAAACTAAGCTATTTCATTTTCTGCAAATCAAAATAAAATACCAGTACATATCATTTTAAGCATTCCAAGCCCTTTTTAAGATCTACACACACACACACACATACACACACACACACACACACACACACACACACACACATAAGGCTACCCTACCCACAATCCTTGCTGAGGTATGACACAGCGGAGCTTGCTTTCTCACAGCATTTTTTTGTTTGTTGTTTTTTCTTACATTTACATTTACATTTATGGCATTTGGCAGATGCTCTTATCCAGAGCGACGTACAAAAGTGCTTTAATTCTCAATCAATGAATACATTAACACTGGTTCAATAGAACACAAACTTGGGATACCATTAGCTTAAAAACTGAGTTGTTTTTTTTTTGTTTGTTTTTTGATACAACATAATACATAAACAGGGAAATATATGAGCTAGTTTAAGTGCTTCAGGAAGAGGTAGGTCTTCAGTTGCCGTTTGAAGACGGCCAGTGACTCGGCCGTACGGACATCTAGGGGAAGTTTGTTCCACCACCTCTGTGCCAGAACAGAGAAGAGTCTAGATGTATAGATGTACAGAAAAGAGTCTAGATGTTCTTCTCAGGGTGAACGGAAAAAGTAAAGTGTGTCCAAGTTCAATCAATGTCTACATTTTGCTTTAGTCCCTCTGAGTAAACAGGACAGTATTTGAGCCTGTATATCAATATTTAGTGAGATGGAGATTGAGATACATTCCTTTTGCTGCAGCCTCCAGTGCATAAATTATGACTTTACTAACAACTGTATACTTTATAACGTTTTATAATGTTTTTAAAATATTGATATTCAACTCCTTTAAAATCCAGAATCCCAGGACCTTGTGTCCCACATGTACAGTGTGTATTTGTTTGATCTCTTACATCGATTCACTACTTACAACCTCAATGTAAAGACATATAGCATGCATTATCGGGTCATTTACACATTGCTTAGACATCATGTGCTCATTTACATTTCTATATGGGCTTCTTGTCCAACTTTAAGACCCATTACATGGACATCAAAACTTAAATCTTTGCTTTTGTGAGGTTTGATTCTCCTTCAGGATGACCTAATCCCACCTATTTACATAAGAGTCAGTTCAGGTTATTTCTTATAAACTGTGAGAAAATTTGAGAATCAGATCACTTCTGAACATTCTTGGCATTTCACTACATGCTGTACTCTTTATAACTGTGTATGTGTAACATCTCTGCCTAGAACTGAACACCAGAAGGAGCCCTCTCCTGAGTATTGAGTCCACTTCCGGGTTGCTGCCTGGACATATAAGCGGAACACACACTTGCTCTAATGCGAAGTATGTTCCGAGTTGACTCTACCAAGCCTTGCATTGTTTCTCTGTTGGATTTATCGTGTTTTGAACTGTTTGTTTCTCTCGTTTTCCGATTGTTGGATTATCCCTCTGGTTTGTTTGCCCTGTTTGACTGCTGCCTGTTTTTTACCCTGCCTTTGCCTGACTTTTATAAATAAATCTGCTTATGGATCCTAACGCTTTCGCCTTTGGCTCTCAGATGCTACAGAATACTTCGCCTGCCCAGGATCCAGCAGATTTACAAGCTATAATCATACAACAAAACGCCATGATTCGCGCATTCCAGGACCATGTGGAAGCTCTCCAATTGGAGAATCAAATGCTCCAGCAACAAGCCGCTACCGCTATGGGATCTGGCCCCCCCCGCCGCCATTTCTGCGGTGAGTCACCATGCATGGCGCTTCCCGATAAATTTGATGGCTCTGCCGACCACTGTCTGTGCGTGAATTTTTTCTCCCATCAGCCTAATGTTTACCAGGAGGATACTGTAAAGTGTGCTTTTCTTTTATCACTGCTTGCCGGGAGAGCCTTGGATTGGGCATCGGCGGTGTGGGATGCCGACACCCAGGTGAAAGTGTTTGACTATTTCACAGGGTTGATTAGGGAGGTTTTTGAATACCCGGCTGGGGGTAAAGACATATCCCTGCAGCTGTTGGAGTTGAGCCAGGGCACGGAGCCTGCCGTGGATTATACGATTAAGTTTCGTACTCTAGCTGCACAATCCGGGTGGTTTTTTGTGAGGGGCTAAACTCCTCCCTCCAAGCGGAACTCGTTAGTCATGAGATGAACACCTATCTCTCGCAATGCATCTCTAAGGCCATCAGGATGGATAACCTCTGGTGCCAACACCAAGCCAGAGCTCCTGCTCCTCCAGTTTTTTGGCCGCACGAGCCCCCTAGGTCTCGTGAGGAGGCCCCGGAACCCGTGCAACTTGGCAGGTTTCGGTTATCCGAGAAGGAGCGTCAGCGTCGCGCCCAACTTCACCTCTGCTTTTACTGTGGGCAGACCGGCCACCTGATCAACCGCTGCCTGGAGATATCATCCAAACCTCCCTGGTTGAGACGCCATGACTCTCTGATCTCTTGGAGTAAAAGGGAGCTATTACGCTGGTCCCCCCGGTGCACTGAATCATGCTTTAACCAATACAGTGGAGTGTCCAGAGAACACCGTCCAGGTCACCATCCCTTGGGAATATAATGATTTAAGGGAGGTGTCCAGTAAAGAGAGGGCTGCGGAACTCCATGCCCATCACCCGTGTGACTGTGCTATCGACCTGATCGCCAATGCCATGCCCCCTAAGAGCCTCGTCTATCCGCTCTCTATCCCGGAGAGGAAGGCCATGGAGGAATACATCAAGGAGGCCCTCGCCATGGGCTACATTCAACCTTCTACCTCCCTAGCGGTGGCCGGGTTCTTCTTCGTGGGGATAAAGGATGGTGGCCTCCGTCCCTGCATAGACTAAAGGGGCTTGAATGCCATAACACTCCGGTATCCGTACCTGCTGCCTTTAGTACCTGCTGCTTTGGAACAGTTACGAGGGGCTGTGATTTTCACAAAACTGGATTTATGCAGTGCGTATAATCTGATTCGTATCAGGGAAGGGGACGAGTGGAAAACTGCTTTTCACACAATCAGTGGACACTATGAGTACCTGGTCATGCCCTATGGACTTACTAATGCCCCGGCAGTCTTTCAGTTCCTCATCAAGGAGGTTTTTAAGGACATGCTCAACAAGTATGTCATTGCGTACATCGATGACATTTTGATCTACTCTTCCTCCATGACGGAACATATACAGCACGTCTGCACCATGCTTACTCGCCTGTTGACCCATCACTTTTACGTCAAGGCAGAGAAGTGTGAGTTTCACCGCTCCTCCATTACCTTCTTGGGATACGTGATTTCCCGGCAAGGGGTGGAAATGGACCAAGCTAAGGTCCTAGCGGTCACCGGCTGGCCCGAACTGGAAACTATTAAGGAATTACAATGCTTTCTGGGGTTTGCAAACTTTTATCGGTGATTTATATGGAACTACAGTACCATAGCTGGCCCATTAACTTCACTGCTGTGAGGCAAACCTAAGAGACTGGTATGGACATCACAAGCACGAGAAGCGTTTCACCTCAGCTCTCATTCTCCGGCACACTGACCCCAATCTCCCCTTTCTTGTAGAGGTAGATGCCTCAAGTTGTAGGGTAGGAGCTATTTTGTCCCAAAAACATGGTAGCCCCAGCAAGCTTCACCTGTGTGCCTTTTACTCCCATAAACTGACCCCGGCTGAAAGAAACTATGATGTAGGCAATCATGAATTACTGTCCATCAAAGCAGCCCTGGAGGAGTGGCGCCACTGGCTGGAGGGGGCCCACCATCTTTTTCTCGTCCTCACTGACCATTGCAACCTCGAGTACCTTCGCAACGCCAAACGCCTTAATGCACGCCAGGCAAGGTGGGCTCTGTTCTTCACGCGCTTCCACTTCTCTGTTACGTTTCGTCCTGGTTCCAAGAATAGCAAAGCGGATGCCCTGTCAAGGAAATACGAGACTAAAAGCTCTCCCTCAACTCCTGAACCTATCCTGCTCTTCACCACTATCCTGGGTGCCGTGCGGTGGGAGTTGATGGAGGAAATCCAACGAGCCCACATCGATGAACCTCCACCCTCCTCGTGCCCACCTAACCTGCTTTACGTACCTGGCGCACTTCGTCAACAAGTTCTGCAGTGGGTTCACAAATCCCTTAGTTCTGGTCACCCTGGTATACATAGGACTGTGCAATTGGTAAAAAATACATTTTGGTGGCCCTCCCTACGTCAAGATGTGGAACTATATGTCAAGTCCTGTTCCCCCTGCGCCCAATCTCGCACTAGTCACCAGCTCCCAGAGGGGTTGCTCGAGCCACTCCCCATTCCTCATAGGCCCTGGTTACACCTCGCCATAGATTTCCTCACTGACCTCCCCAGCTCTCGGGGACTCACAACTGTTATGGTGGTCATAGACCACTTTTCTAAGGCTTGCAAAATGATTCCATTAAAGGGGCTACCTATGGCCATGGACACTGCCTCTGCCATCTTCCAACACGTCTTTCGTAACTTTGGCCTTCCTGAGGATATCGTGTCCGATCGGGGTCCCCAGTTCACCTCCAGAGTTTGGACGTCCTTCTGTGCCCAGCTGGGGATTAATGTCAGCCTAACCTCTGGATATCACCCGCAATCTAATGGTCAAGTTGAGCGGCTCAGCCAAGAGATTGGGAGGTTTCTCCGAACTTATTGTAGTATTGAGCAACTGAGCAACATCGGTGGAGTGAATTCCTCCCATGGGCTGAATAAGCCCAAAACTCCCTTACTCATTCCTCCACCGGGCTAACCCCTTTTCAATGCGTCCTAGGGTATCAACCTCCATTGTTTCCCTGGACAGGAGAACCTTCAGAGGGCCCTGCTGTTAATGAGTGGTCCTGTAAAAGCCAAGAAATCTGGGATGGTCCCATGTACACCTCCAGAGGGCGGTGAGACAACAGCGCATGCAGGCTAACCGACTTCATTGCCCACACCCCGCATATCAGGTGGGACAAAAGGTCTGGGTCTCCACCCGCAATCTCAAACACAAGCTGCCCTGTAGAAAACTCTGGCCCAAATTCATCGGCCCCTTTGAGATCATCCAGCAGGTCAACCCTGTCTCCTTCTACCTGCAGCTCCCAGCCACTTATCGTATCTGCCCCACCTTTCACACTTCCCACCCCTCACCCTCAGGGGCGCCCGCGTAGGAGAACACCTGGAGGTGTTTGTGGGGGGGGGGGGGGGGACTGAACACAAGAGGGAGCCCTCTCCCGAGTATTGAGTCCACTTCCGGGTTGCTGCCCGGACATATAAGCGGCACACACACACTCGCTCTAACCCGAAGTATTGTTCCGAGTTGACTCTACCAAGCCTTGCATTGTTTCTCTGTTGGATTTATCGTGTTTTGAACTGTTTGTTTCTTTCTTTTTCCGATTGTTGGATTATCCCTCTGGTTTGTTTGCCCTGTTTGACTGCTTTCTGGTTTTGACCCTTTTGCCTGTTTTTGACCCTGCTTTTGCCTGACGTTTATAAATAAATCTGCTTATGGATCCTAACGCTTCCACCTCCAGCTCTCTACAATATGTGGGAAATAAAACCTGTGAATCTTTATTAAATTATGTGTAAAATTAGGATGTAACCAGATTCTCTGAATCCTCTGAATTTAATTTCTGCAACTTTATCCAAAGTGACTAAAAGAAACAAAACTGCTTCATCTAATCGAACATTAAAATCATGCTTATGAGGGAAAGAGTAGTTAAAAACTGAAATGCTTTTTACATGATTTGTAAATCAAATTTCTTTGCCATAGCATCTTCACCCTAACGTATGCAAATATATACACACACTTTGGTAAATGACTGATAAATGTGTGTATGAACCAAAAAGAAAACAAACAAAAAATTATCAGATCAACATGTAGGTGTTACGGGTGGCGACTCCCCCGTAGGGAGCCTCCAACAAGGGTTGTGTTGTGTCATGTTTGTTTTGTTTAGATTTGCCATGTGTTTGTTTTAGCCATGCCTTTTCCTAATGTGTTCCCGCCTTCGTTCACCTGTTCCTAATGTGTCAATGATTATGTTCCTTATTTATAGTGGCTTTCTGGTTGTGTTCGGGGCTAGTCGGCACTTCTGCTCGGCTGTGGATGTCGCTTGGGACCCTCTGGCCTTACCGCCGTGCCCATCGCGCCCCCCCCTCCCCCCCTTACCTCGCCGTGTTCCTTGCTCCCCCCACTTGCCTCGCCTTGCTCCTCGCTCCCCCCACTTGCCTCACCTTGCTCCTCGCCCTCCCCTTTCCTCACCTCCCCCTTTCCTCGCCCCCCCCCCTCCCCTTTCCTCGCCCCCCCCTCCCCTTTTCCCCGCCCCCCCCCCCCCCCCCCCCCCCTTTCCTCGCTGTGCTCCATGCTCCCCCCACTTGTCTCTCCGTGTTCCTTGCTCCTTTCCGGGTTTTACTGGACCAAAAACTCTTCCAGACTATGGGGAAGGGTTGGCGCGTCAGGAGCCACGCCGTGGGGGGGTACTGTTACGGGTGGTGACTCCCCCGTAGGACCACTAGGGGGCCTCCAACAGGGGTTGTGTTGTGTCATGTTTGTTTTGTTTAGATTTGCCATGTGTTTGTTTTAGCCACGCCTTTTCCTAATGTGTTCCTGTGCTCCTAATGCTAAAAGTTGAATAAATCATTATAGAAAAGAGAAAAATCACCCAATCACATAGAACAGAGAAAATGAGCCTGTTCTCACCTGCAAAAATAAACCCCAGACTCTTAAACCAGGGTTCTTTAAGGGGTTCTTTGGTTCCTTGAAGGTTTCCTGTATGGAATAGTTCATGGATAGTTAGTTGAAGGGATCTAGATAAAACTTTTAAGGGTTCGCATACAGAAATGGAGGTTCTAAGACTGGTTTTCTATTAGAAGATTTATAAATATTGCTTTTTATCACATTTTTCTATTGAGGACAGAACCAATTATCCTTTTTTGTTTGTCCTGATTAGGGACATTATTGATTTTGTTCCAAAGTTTAACTCTGCTTTTGGGAAAGGTTAGATTTGGTGGGTGTGGGTGTTTACAGCAGATATAAACTTTAAATCATCCACACAGGACACCAGAAGAAGAGAGCTTGGAGATGAAGGACACAACTGTTCTCGTGCTGATGCTCTCAGCATGTCTGTCGCTTTGCAGTGGAGCTCCTGCAATGTCCAAAGAGGATCAGAAGAAAGCTGAGGTACACAGTTATTTATTTCCAATTAATTTCAATTGACAATTTAAATTTTGTGAAACTCAGTTATACCTAGTTGATTTTGTGTCTCATTTCTTTAGGAATATCTGAAGCAGTTCTACTCGGATTCCATCTCTTTGTCCATCAGCACAATTGAAGTGAACATGCAGGACTTTGAAACTACCCTGAAGAAAATGCAGGAGTTTTTTGGGCTCCATGTGATGGGAAAGCTAGACACAGACACCATCGAGGTGATGAAGAAGCCACGTTGTGGTGTTTCTGACATTTCCAATTACAGACATTTCTATGGCAAGATCAAGTGGAATAAGCAAGACCATCACGTACAGGTACTTCTGATGGAATAACTAAAGGGGTTCTGGGGGTTCATTCACCTTGTTTTCAGTAGGTTATGATTTTTTGATGATTTTCTCTCTTCTGTCAATCAAAGCAATACTAGCTATTTGTAGATGCTTGTTAGCTCATGTACACAACATAGGGCAGATAGCATTTATCCAAGCTCGGTTAGTTCAGAGAGTGGCTGCTTTTAGTCTTGAGAGACATCTGCATTTTCCATTGGTTGATAATGGTGTGTCTGCTAATTTCATTCATTGCTGTTCCCTAAAAACAATTTCTTAGACGATCATATTATTTTACACCGTATCATATTTGAATTTCAGAATAACTGAGTACACGCCAGATCTGAGCCAGGGGGAAGTGGATGACACAATTGCTCAGGCATTCAAACTGTACAGCGACGTCACGCCCCTTGACTTTAAGCAGGTCTACGTTGGCACGGCCAACATCATGATTCTCTTCAAAGCCAGAAGTGGGTGTGCTAGGTGTTCTCCAAAGCAGCACCGCACAACCCCCACACACACACACACACACACACACACACACACTAGTTCCTAGTGCACTGTTTTGCCAGTCCATCATTTTGAATTGATATCTAAGCAAATCTCAGGCACTCCTAAATAATGCTTGGTCTATGCACATGGTGTGGTTTAGGACGAATTCATGTTTGATATGTTTTTTTTCCTTCAGATCATGGAGATTTTCACCCGTTTGATGGGCCGGGTAACTTTCTGGCTCATGCCATGTCTCCTGGTTCTAATGAAGGAGGTGATACACACTTCGATGAGGATGAGAAATGGACTCTGAGCTCAGCAGGTACAGCAGATAGATAGATAGATAGATAGATAGATAGATAGATAGATAGATAGATAGATAGATAGATGGATGGATGGATGGATGGATGGATGGATGGATAGATAGATAGATGGATGTCTGTGTTTGAGTTTTTCATAGAGTCTCTGATCCACAGATGTATGATATATTAAAATGTTTAAACATGTTGTGATTCAGGTATAAACCTGCTCCTGGTAGCTGCACATGAGTTTGGCCATGCTCTAGGACTGGATCACTCACAAGATTCCTCGGCTCTCATGTACCCTACATACAAATATGTCAACACTCAGGGATACCAGCTGCCTCTGGACGATAAACAAGGAATCCAGGTGCTCTACGGTGCATGTAGCAGTGGTGGTGAGTGTGAGTGCACGTGTCCACAACCAACTTCACAACCGCAACCCAATCCACCAGAGCCATGCAACCGGGACTTAGTGTTCAATGCTGCAATCAACATAAGAAACGAGCTTTACTTCTTCAAGAATGACTAAGGCAGAATTTTACGTTTATAAAAGTGTTTCTTGGATTTTCACTTGATATTTTCCTCGCTCCAGTTCAACTCTTGATAGATAAATCTTTTTTCTTACAAGCTATTAATGGAAGAAAAGCAGCCTGCTGAAAGACATTCCCCAGACTCTAATCAGATCCACATGGCCTTCCATCACATCTGTGGATGCAGCTTATGGGCTCAAAGGAAAAAGCCTCAGTTACTTTTTCAAAGGTTTGGATTTCAATCTCTCACACCTTAAACATTCCGGCATTCACACAGCAGATATTCACAGAGTGTAAATGTGTGTGTGTCCCTGTACAGGTCAGAACTACTGGGGTGTAACAGCAACCTCCGTTTTACCTGGATATCCCAAGAACATTTCACAGTTTGGCTTTCCGGCGTCAGTCATGAAGATTGATGCTGCAGTGCATGTGGAATCCACAAGATGCACACTGTTCTTTACTGGGGATAGATTTTGGAGGTAATAGTAAACAGAACAACAAACAAACAAACAAATAAATAAAGAATATAATTTTTGATATATTTTATATATAGAAATATATTATAGGTATGAAAATTATTATTATTAATATTTATTTATTTTTTTTTATTAATTTTAGTATGTTTGAATAATTAGATTAGTGTAATTAGAATTTAGTGAACACATGAAGGATAATTAATTCTAAAAAATGGATTATCTGATAATAATAATAATAATAATAATAAAAAAAAAAAAAGAAGAGGAAGAAGAAGAAGAAGAAGAAGAAGAAGAAGAAGAGGAATTAATTGTACTTTTTTTTAATGTGTTATTGTTCTTTTTTTTTCAGCTTTGATGAATTCTCTGGGAAAATGGACACTGGTTTCCCAAAATCTATTAAAACAGATTTCCCAAGTATTGGCTCCAAAGTGGATGTTGCTTTTGGAAACAACAGTAAGCGCAAAAGTATGTGCACCACCGACGATCGTGCTCATGTGGTTCATATCGAGGAATATATAACAAGTACTGAGCTGACTCTGAATGTGAAAATATTGCTAATATTCTTCACACATCTGGACTATGGGGTAGGTTGGTTAGATGCAAGCACAAATCTCAACAACAACAATAAAAAACACCTAAGCCTGGCTACATCACTAAGCTAAAGGCTAGTGTTTATGGCCCCGACTTGACTTCCGGTTTTCATTGGAAATTACGTCAACATACTGTCTAAACAGGCGCGTTTCAAGGCATTTCAATGGGATTTTAATAAAGTATTATTTAGGGAATGTGTGTCAAATCAAGTTTATTGTACGTTTTTTAATTTCTACGCAGGTTTCCTGTATTTCTCTGACGGGGCCAGACAAACAGAATACAAATACAGCAGCAGAAGCATGAATCGTGTGCTGCTAAATTACGGATGGCTGGACTGCTACTAAACAAACTGCCACAATATACAACATTCTTCCAAAAGCACAGTTCTATGGAAGTATAATAGTGCCAAAATTCCTGAAAGCAAAATAACATATTGAATCACATGAACTGAATAAAAACTTGTCACAAAAAAGAAGTTTGAATTTTTCTGCTTTGTAATTTGATCTGAATGAAAATAAATCCTTACAGCATTTACAAAAAAAAAATACAATCTTCATTATTTTGATTATATTGACAAGTTTTTATTCAGTTCACGTGATTCAATATGATACTTTGCTTTCAGGAATTTTGGCACTATTATACTTCCATACAGTTCATTCAGAAATAACCGGAACATACCACCATAAGTTATGGAGTACAAACTCCATAGTTTGTAACAGTACAAACTGTTTATTAAGTAGTAAGTTAGGCAAAGAAGTAATTTTTCTAAAGAGTAAAATAAAATATTACACACTGTACACACTCTAAACTCTTTAAAAAAAATAAAATAAAACTCTCTGTAGGTAACAAACAAACAAAAATAAAATTGTGAACTCTCAGAGGTCTCTTTTTCTATTTATTTCAAAATAAATTATCTAAATAAATACACACACACACACACACACACGAATTTGTATGACTAGAAATGCTTTCGGCTGCTCCCTGTTCGGGGTCGCCACAGCGGACCAACTGGACCGCACATCAACTTGGCAAATGTTTTACGCCGGATGCCCTTCCTGACGCAACCCTCCCATTTTTCCGGGCTTGGGACCAAAGCCCAATTACAAATAGAACTACACTACCCACAGTTCTTATGAGGCGGCGTGACGCACCACACCTCCCAATATGATTGGCTGTGCTCTCTGAAAGCGTTTTTTCCCCTCCGAGGTGAAGGTGAAACTTGCTTTCTCGCCGCGATGTCACTACTTAGCACTCGTACTCAGCTCTGTCGAAGGCTGGTAAGTAAAAAATTAAACCATAGTTACATGTTCAGTCGATTTCTGAACTTTCCTTTAGCCCCCTTGGGTCAACAGAGCAATGTATAACCAGCTAGCATGGTCGTTTATTCCTCCACAGTACGAGCAGTAGCTGGGGCTGTATCCCAAACGGTGCTGTGTTGCAATTTCAGTGCACTTCATACGTAGTGGGAGAAAAGGCGTGTGCACTATTATGAAGTGCACTATGTTTGCATGAAGGTGCGGTTTTTGGGTGCAGCCCGTGTCTGAAAACAGCTACAGGCCTCTAGCTTTCTAAACAGAAAAAATGCTATATTTTAGTTGTAACTTTGCATCACTGATTTTTGTTGTGTTACTGAATTACCATTTAATAAATGAACATTTTTACATCAATAAATATCATGTCTTTACAGGCACACAAATATGTGTCCAGGACCTACACCTCACGCCCGACTCTCAATGTGAGTTGATGGAATATACATTTATATATTTATTTTACTATTAATGCTTGTGTTTTTTTATGCGAAAATTACTGCGAGCTGCAAATAGTAAATAAAAGTCCCTGCCTTGAAGTGCGTACAACTGTCCAATCAAATGCCTACATTTTATTACCAAGGCAACACAGTGTCTATACTGTAAACGTGTATTGGCAAGAAAAAAAATACGTATTATTTAAAAAAATTCCAGTACTAACATCTTGATATAACCTATATACCTATGACGAGATCATACTCGTCATTAGCTTAATAGTAACCTAAATAGCTTCGTATAAATAAACTTAAAAAAAGAACAAACTATATTCCATTTTTGTAATATTATTGACTAAATTTCCTATATAATGCCTGTATTTTGTAATGGAGACATTTTGCGTTTTTTAAAGTTAAAATGAGCACACATTTTGCTTTTGTATAGTTTTGAGTTAATTGTCACGTGTAACAAAATAATTGACTTTGTTTCTGTGCATAAACAGGTCACAGAACCACACCTTTTATCTTCCTCTCTGTATAAAACAGCTGTTAATTAAAATAGCTTTACATTTTTGCACCCCAATAGGAAGTTGTTATTGTCAGTGCAGCCCGCACCCCTATGGGGTCGTTTAAGGGCAGCCTTGCTTCACTTCCTGCTACCAAACTGGGCTCCATTGCCATTAAGGGAGCGATCGAACAGGCAGGTAAAGACCTACTGAAACTCCTGATTATTTTCACTGAAATAATAATAGGACAAGAGTGCATTGCCTAATGTTTGTTCCCGAAGTTGTATGATAATGATACGTATGATGCTGTATACAGTAGCCTGAGGTGGAAATGTTTGGTCTGCTGCTTGCAGGAATTCCACCAGAGGAGGTGAAAGAGGTGTACTTGGGTAACGTGCTGCAGGCGGGTGAAGGACAAGCTCCAACGCGACAAGCTCTTCTAGGCGCCGGTATGACTGTGGTACAAAAGGGCAGCTGACAAACACGCACACTGCAAATCCTTGAACTCTCTACATCCTTGTCTTGGTTTAATCTCATGCAAGCACAACATTGTTCGGAAGTAAACAGATTTGAAGATGTTGGAATTGTACGCTTTTTCTGTGATTTTAGGATGAGCCGTAAATTTTGGATCCTCAACAAACACAAAGCAGACAAACTGTCAGTACATTTTTTTAGTACAGTATTCAATAACAGCTTAATAACATAATAGTTTATGACCATTTTCCAAAACCCTGATAGAACCTTATAAATCTTCATTTATAGAAAGGTTTCTGAGAGATATTTTGAAAGAGAGAGTCCACAAAATACAATTTTTAATTTTTGGCTCTTCACCTTGCAGGTCTGCCTCTCTCCACGCCAGCAACAACAATAAACAAAGTTTGTGCATCAGGCATGAAGTCCATCATGATGGCTGCACAGAGTCTGATGTGTGGGCATCAGGTATCAGTCAAGACCCTTGTTTATATTAAACCCTTTAAATATAGCCACTTCCTCTCAGCCTATGTAGCTCCATGACGGTTGCTACAGACAGAAATCATTTTGATCTAAATACTAAATCAATAATGTTGTTTTTAGGACGTGATGGTGGCAGGAGGCATGGAGAGCATGTCCCAGGTTCCTTACGTGATGGCGAGAGAGACGCCTCCTTATGGTGGGGTGAAGATGGAGGATCTCATCGTGAAGGACGGCCTTACTGATGTCTACAACAAATTTCACATGGTAGTCTCCTTCCTGCTTTAAGAATTGCATTGAGGTTAACTTCATATTTATCTTTCATAACCTCTGTGTTTCCCCATGTTCAGGGAAACTGTGCAGAAAACACAGCCAAGAAAAGCAACATTTCCCGAGAGGAGCAGGACGACTACGCCATTAACTCGTACACGCGCAGCAAGGCAGCATGGGAGTCAGGCATCCTAGCTAAAGAGGTGGTCCCAGTGAGCATCCCACAAAGAGGTCTCTGGCTGCTTATTACTGCACCACAAATTGGACCAAACTGTGATGATTCTTTCATATCTGTTCAGTCAGAGGTTTGGAATGACATTAAAGGTGCAGTTTGTAATTTTGTTTTAAATCATCGTGAGCATTAAAAAGTGAACTACATTCACAACCAACATTTTAAAGCTATACTACATAAATTTCGGACATTACTTTACGGACATAAGAAAAATGCAGTTCACAGTTCAGCTCTGTGGCTTGAGGTGGCGCTAAGGCACTAATTTCAAAGCCTGAAAAATACTTACAAAAGTCTGAAATGCCACCAACAAACCCTGTATTGTCTAAGTGTTTGTGGTAGTTATGTGATTATCACAGGACTAGAAACACTTGGGAAAATTTCAGACCGCACCTTTAAGGAACCTGGTTGCTGTGAACAATGTTTTCATGCAGGCAAGCCAGATGTTGTCGTGAAGGAAGACGAAGAGTGGAGGAAGGTGGATTTTAGCAAAGTGCCCAAACTGAAGGCTGTCTTCCAGAAAGAGAACGGTACAATCTCATTCTCTTTTGCATGAAATAAATTAAAATCGATTAATTTGTTAGTGTTTCATATCAAGTGTGCTCCTCAGCAGTTACCTGAAGGTCACAATAAGGTACCATTACATTACACTAACCTCCTTGAGTGTCCAAGAGCTTTGGTAGAGGAAGTAAAATTCATAACAGCATGGAAAAACGAAACTCTATTTTTATAAGGAATTAAGTGAAGCTGATTTGATATGGCTACTTCATAAAGGGAGTTTTTAAAAAAAAATAAGGTTCAGGATCAGTGAGGAATAATTAAATGAATTAGATTACACTGAGACTAGATTGGTTTAGTAGATCCCCCCCCTATAGTGCTGTTTTCAAGACGTTTAAATGTCTAACATTTAGAGGAATATCTTGGATAAATATGATGTTCAGACAGTTTTCCCTTTCTTAATAATGCACCTTGAAAAGCAGGTGTGTATGTGTGTAGTTATCTTCTCCCCATGCTTCAAGAGATTCCTCCCCCAGTCCAAAAGACATAATCTCTAAATTGTCTGTAGCATGTGAATAATTGAGTGTGTGTTCATTTGTTCTTTATGATACGTTTGCACCCCAACCAGGGTGTCCCTCACATTGTGCCCTGAGTCCCCTGGGATAGGATATACTACAGGTTCCATATGACCCTGTGTAGGATAAGCACTTCAGAAAACAGACGTATGAATGTATACCAGACCAAATGTAGTAATTTTTTCTTGGTGTGTATATGACTTGCAGGCACAGTGACAGCAGCTAACGCTAGCACTCTGAATGATGGCGCGGCTGCAGTAGTCCTCATGACGGCAGACGCAGCAAAGAGACTTAATGTCACACCACTGGCAAGGATTGTAGGTGAGATTATGCACATCTCAAACATGAGTGATATAACTGCTCTGAATTTCTTAATTAAATGGAACCATTTATTTCTTAGCGTTTGCCGATGCTGCCGTGGCTCCAATCGACTTCCCAATCGCTCCAGCTTTCGCCGTGCCCAAGGTGAGCCTCTGTTTGTTTATCTGATGAGTTTCTGAGTGGTTTAAAAATTCGAACGGTGTTGTGGTGTAGGTACTCAGCGCTGCCGGTGTGAAGAAGGAGGACGTGGCCATGTGGGAAATAAACGAGGCCTTCAGCGTGGTTGTTCTGGCCAACATTAAGATGCTGGACATCGACCCCAGCAAAGTGAACATCAACGGTGGTGCGGTGTCTCTCGGCCACCCCATTGGGTAAGGATCATTAACAATGCAGTTCAGTTCATATATATATATATATATATATATATATATATATATATATATATATATATATATATATATATATATATATATATATATATATATATATATATATATATATATATATATATACACAGTGGGGCAAAAAAGTATTTAGTCAGCCACCAATTGTGCAAGTTCTCCCACTTAAAAAGATGAGAGAGGCCTGTAATTTTCATCATAGGTACACTTCAACTATGAGAGACAGAATGAGAAAAAAAAATCCAGAAAATCACATTGTCTGATTTTTAAAGAATTTATTTGCAAATTATGGTGGAAAATAAGTATTTGGTCACCTACAAAAAAGCAGGATTTCTGGCTCTCACAGACCTGTAACTTCTTCTTTAAGAGGCTCCTCTGTCCTCCACTCGTTACCTGTATTAATGGCACCTGTTTTAACTCGTTATCAATATAAAAGACACCTGTCCACAACCTCAAACAGTCAGACTCCAAACTCCACTATGGCCAAGACCAAAGAGCTGTCAAAGGACACCAGAAACAAAATTGTAGACCTGCACCAGGCTGGGAAGACTGAATCTGCAATAGGTAAGCAGCTTGGTGTGAAGAAATCAACTGTGGGAGCAATTATTAGAAAATAGAAGACATACAAGACCACTGATAATCTCCCTCGATCTGGGGCTCCACGCAAGATCTCACACCGTGGGGTCAAAATGATCACAAGAACGGTGAGCAAAAATCCCAGAACCACACGGGGGGACCTAGTGAATGACCTGCAGAGAGCTGGGACCAAAGTAACAAAGGCTACCATCAGTAACACACTACGCCGCCAGGGACTCAAATCCTGCAGTGCCAGACGTGTCCCCCTGCTTAAGCCAGTACATGTCCGGGCTCGTCTGAAGTTTGCTAGAGAGCATTTGGATGATCCAGAAGAGGATTGGGAGAATGTCATATGGTCAGATGAAACCAAAATAGAACTTTTTGGTAAAAACTCAACTTGTCGTGTTTGGAGGAGAAAGAATGCTGAGTTGCATCCAAAGAACACCATACCTACTGTGAAGCATGGGGGTGGAAACATCATGCTTTGGGGCTGTTTTTCTGCAAACGGACCAGGACGACTGATCCGTGTAAAGGAAAGAATGAATGGGGCCATGTATCGTGAGATTTTGAGTAAAAACCTCCTTCCATCAGCAAGGGCATTGAAGATGAAACGTGGCTGGGTCTTTCAGCATGACAATGATCCCAAACACACCGCCCGGGCAACGAAGGAGTGGCTTCGTAAGAAGCATTTCAAGGTCCTGGAGTGGCCTAGCCAGTCTCCAGATCTCAACCCCATAGAAAATCTTTGGAGGGAGTTGAAAATCCGTGTTGTCCAGCCACAGCCCCAAAACATCACTGCTCTAGAGGAGATCTGCATGGAGGAATGGGCCAAACTACCAGCAACAGTGTGTAAAAACCTTGTGGCGACTTACAGAAAACGTTTGACCTCTGTCATTGCCAACAAAGGGTATATAACAAAGTATTGAGATGAACTTTTGTTATTGACCAAATACTTATTTTCCACCATAACTTGCAAATAAATTCTTTAAAAATCAGACAATGTGATTTTCTGGATTTTTTTTTCTCATTCTGTCTCTCATAGTTGACGTGTAAGTGGGAGAACTTGCACAATTGGTGGCTGACTAAATACTTTTTTGCCCCACTGTATATGTATGTAATATATATATTAATATATATATATACACACACACATACATGCGTTGTGTTCTTACCTGTTTGTTTACTGATACATGATTCCTAATTCATGTGTTTTTGTTTTTTCCCCTCAGCATGTCAGGAACGAGGATCGTTGGACACATGGTTCACCATCTGCAGCCCGGGCAATATGGCCTGGCGGGTATCTGCAATGGCGGGGGCGGAGCCTCATCTGTTCTCATCCAGAAACTGTAGCCTGTTTAATCTCCTTCTCAAAATCTGAGGTCAAATTACCTGACAGTATGACTCCACAACCTCAACTCTCTTTGGTTACGGTCACTCCAGAATAGGTCACTCCCTCTGTTTGCATCAGAGAGCTATTTAATTTCTCCATTTCTATTGTTGTTGAACATCTTAAATGTTCATCAAGTAGCATATTTATGACTAGCGTTATATAAAGTTTCTTCTGATTCTGTTTTCCACTGTAGAAGTTATTTAAAAAAATGCTGAAGCTGAAATAAAACAGGTCACCAATTGTTTTCGCTGTTTTCTGTGTGTAGTCTAAATGTCTAAATAATAAATGTTAATATTTATTTCTTTTGGTAGAAGCTTTTTAATTCAAAGTTACACTTACTCAGAAAACTGAGTATACTTGATGCATTCAGGATTAAAGTAAAAAAAAAAAAAGTCTAATAGACAAACTTACTAATAAACAATGTCACTGAAAGTTTTGTGAGAATTCTTCCACATGACTTGACTTAAAGGGTTTATTTATTTATTTAAATTTTTTTTTAAAAAAGGCTAGAAATGTTATGCCAAATGATCTGGCACGCATGTATGATTTAACAGTTTCAGCCATAAATAAACAGGAAAGAAGAATTTGAACTGCCACCTTATTGTGGTGGAGGGGTTCGAGTACCTGAATTAACCTAGGAGCCATGTTGTCAGGGGTCTAGTGCTCCTGGTAGGGTCTCCCAAGGCAAACGGGTTCTAGGTGACGGGTCAGACTAAGAGCGGTTCAAAACCTTTATGGAATTAAAATCAAGGACCGTTATGGGCCCCACACTAGAGCCAGGCCTGGGGTTGGGGCACGCAGGCGACTCGGCCGGGCACACCCAAAGAAAAGATGTAGGCCCACCTTCCCGTAGGCCCACCACCCGCAGGAAGGAGCATAAGGGTCCAGTGCAGTGTGTTTTGGGTAGCAGTCATGGGCGGGGGCCCCGACAACCCAAACCCTGGAAAAAGAATCTGGCTTTTGGGACATGGAATGTCATCTCACTGGGGGGAAGGAGCCTGAGCTGGTGAGGGAGGTTGAGTGGTACCGGCTAGAGATAGTTGGGCTTGCCTCCACGCACAGCCTGGGCTCTGGAACCCAACTCCTTGAGAGAGGTTGGACCCTATTCTTCTCTGGAGTGCCCCATGGTGAGAGGCGTCGGGCTGGGGTGGGCTTGCTTATAACCCCCCAGCTCAGCCGCCATGTGCTGGACTTTTCCCCGGTAAACGAGAGGGTTGTTTCTCTGCGCCTTCGGGCCAGGGATAGGTGTCTCACTGTTGTTTTGGCTTATGGGCTGAACGGCAGTGTGGAATACCCAACCTTCTTGGTGACCCTGCGAGGGCTGCTGGAAGGTGCTCCGACTGGGGACTCCATAGTTTTGCTGGGGCACTTCAACGCCCATGTGGACAATGACAGTGATACTTGGAGGGGTGTGATTGGGAGGAACGGCCCCCCTGACCTGAACTCGAGTGGTGTCCTGTTGTTGGACTTCTGTGCTAGTCACAGCCTGTCCATAGCGAACACCATGTTCAAGCATAAGGGTGCCCATCAGTACACGTGGTACCAGGACACCCTAGGCCGGAGATCAATGATCGACCTTGTGGTCGTGTCATCTGACCTTCGGCCGCATGTCTTGGACACTCGGGTGAAGAGAGGGGTGGAGCTGTCAACCGATCACCACCTGGTGGTGAGTTGGATCCGCTTACGGAGGAGGATGCCGGGCAGACTTGGCAGGCCCAAACGTAGTGTGAGGGTCTGTTGGAAACGTCTTGCTGATCCCTCTGTTAGGGGGGTCTTCAACTCCCACCTCCAGGAGAGTTTCAACCAGATCCCGAGGGAGGTTGGGGACATTGAGTCTGAGTGGACCATGTTCTCCTCCTCCATTGTTGACGCAGCCATCCGGAGCTGTGGCTGTAAGGTCTCTGGTGCCGGTTGCGGCAGCAATCCCCGAACACAGTGGTGGACACTGGAAGTAAGGGATGCCGTCAAGCTGAAGAAGGAGTCCTATCAAGCCTGGTTGGCTCGGGGGACTCCGGAGGCAGCTGAGGCATACCGGCAGGCCAAGCGAACTGCAGCCAGGGTGGTCTCAGAAGCAAAAACTCGGGTCTGGGAGGAGTTCGGTGAGGCACTGGAGATGGATGAGATTTGCCCTGAGTACCTTAAGTCTCTGGATGTTGTGGGGCTGTCTTGGCTGACACGTCTCTGCAACATAGCGTGGTGGTCAGGGACAGTGCCTCTGGACTGGGCGACCGGGGTGGTGATCCCTCTTTTTAAGAAAGGGAACCGGACGGTGTGTTCCAACTATAGGGGGATCACACTCCTCAGCCTCCCAGGGAAAGTCTATTCCAGAGTACTGGAGAGGAGAGTCCGACCGTTAGTCGAACCTCGGATACAGGAGGAGCAATGCGGTTTTCGATCTAGTCGTGGAACACTGGACCAGCTCTATACCCTCCACAGGGTGCTCGAGGGTTTGTGGGAGTTTGCCCAACCAGTCCACATGTGTTTTGTGGACTTGGAGAAGGCTTTTGACCGTGTCCCTCGTGGCATTCTGTGGGAGGTGCTCTGGGAGTACGGGGTCCGTGGCCCTCTGTTAAGGGCTGTTCGGTCTCTATATAACTGTAGCAGGAGCTTGGTTCGCATTGCCAGCTGTAAGTCAGATCTGTTCCCAGTGCATGTTGGACTCCGACAGGGTTGTCCTTTGTCACCGGTTCTATTCATTGTTTTTATGGACAGAATTTCTAGGTGCAGCCAGGGGCTGGAGGGAGTCCAGTTTTGGGACCACAGGATTTCATCGCTGATTTTTGCAGATGATGATGTCCTGTTGGCTCCTTCAAGCCTGGACTTACAGCATGCACTGGGGCGTTTTGCAGCTGAGTGTGAAGCGGCTGGGATGAGGGTCAGCACCTCCAAATCGGAGGCCATGGTTCTCGACCGGAAAAAGGTGGCTTTCACCCTCCAGGTTGGAGGGGAGGTCCTTCCTCAAGTGGAGGAGTTTAAGTATCTCGGGGTCTTGTTTAAAAGTGAGGGAAGGATGGATCGTGAGATTGACAGACAGATCTGTTCAGCGGCAGCAGTAATGCGGTCTATGTACCGGTCTGTTGTGGTGAAGAAGGAGCTGAGCCGGAAGGCGAAGCTCTCGACTTACCATTCAAGCTACATTCCTACTCTCACCTATGGTCATGAGCTCTGGGTCATGATCAAAAGGGTAAGATCCTGGATACAAGCGGCCGAAATGAGCTTCCTCCGTAGGGTGGCGGAGCGCTCCCTTAGAGATAGGGTAAGGAGCTCTGTCACCCGGGAGGAGCTCGGAGTAGAGCCGCTGCTCCTCCACATCGAAAGGGGGCAGTTGAGGTGGCTCGGGCATCTGTTTCGGATGCCTCCAGGACGTCTCCCTGGAGAGGTGTTCCGGGCATGCCCCAACGGAAAGAGGCTCCAGGGAAGACCCAGGACACGCTGGAGAGACTATGTCTCTCGGCTGGCCTGCGAATGCCTCGGGGTCCCTCCGGAAGAGCTGGAGGAAGTGTCTGGGGAGAGGGAGGTCTGGGCATCCCTGCTTAGACTGCTGCCCCGGTGACCCGGCTCCGGATAAGCGGAAGACAATGAATGAAGAATTTTTAAAAAATGTTTATATGGTTTATTAAAATGTGAAAGAGACGTTTGGTAGCACAATAAATTAGCTGTAACTGATTCATCAATTGGCGGCAAACGGAAGTTTAGTGGTTAGCACGTTTGCCTCACACCTCCAGCCTCCTGGGTTCGAGTCTCGCTCTTGCTCACTGTGTGTGTGGAGTTTTCATGTTCTCCCCGTGCTTGGTGGGTTTCTTCTGGGTTCTCCGGTTTCCTCCCACAGTCCAAAGACATGCTTCTAGGCTGACTGGAGTCTCTAAATTGCCTGTATTGTGTGAGTGAATGAGTGTGTGTGTGTGTGTGTGTGTGTGTGTGTGTGTGTGTGTGTGTGTGTGTGCGCCCTGTGATGGGTTGGCACTCCGTCCAGGGTGTATCCTGCCTTGATGCCTGATGATGCCTGAGATCAGAGGCTCCCTGTGACCCAATGATAGATTGGATAAGCGGTATGGATGATGAATCAACTCTGCTTGGTGAGCACAATTTCAGCCATAGTTGGGCAAAGAAGAATGATAACCTTGAAAAAAAATAGAAGTGTGAAGCTAAAAGTCGATTCTTTGTTGCTGTGTTAAATGATCTGAGTCAATGAAAAGTTTTCCGATCCCTTAACAGTTATCAGAATCAGTCTCTTTCTTGCAGCTCCATGTAATGACCAGCAGATGGCGCTCTTTAACTGACCATCTCATCATTGATTAGGATCAGGTAGGTGCCTCTGTTGCTGAAGGTGAAGCGCTGCAATTTTAGCCCTTGCTGTGTTTCAGGGAAGCTTTTGAGAATTCAGATGCTGTGAAAGTTTTCAGTATAATGAGAAGAAGAGAGAGATTTATGTTGTTCTGAATTGTTTTCAAAGTTGTTTATTTCCCCCCAAAAAGTGAAAAACTATTAAGAAAAAAACCTCTCAGCTCCAGACACCAGCATGTGAACATGTTCTCCCCGTTTCTGTATGGGTTTCCTCTGGGTTTTTTGGTTTCCTATCACCTCCCAAGATCATACAGGTAGGTGAATTTACTGTCATAAATTGCTTGTTTGTGTGTATGCAGTGTAGTGTCCTGCAATCTACTGGCATCCAATCAACACTATATACCCAGTGCTTCTGGAACGTTCTCTAGGATAATTATTTATAATAATTTATATGCCATATAAATAATAATAATAATGCCAACATTAAAAATAATAGGGAACATAAACACTACATATAACAATTACCACAGTAATCTAAAGCACCAAAGTAACTGATAGTGACTGACTTTGTTTCTTTTTCTTCTGGTTATTTTTCACCCAGTTACATATCTCATCAAAACCAGATGAAATATCTAAATTGTCCAGATTAACTGAGCGTGTTAAAGATATTAAAGATTGTATGACTGATAATTTTCTATTACTAAATCCCGTTAAGACAGAGATATTACTGATTGTTCCAAAAACCAGTACACAAAAGCTCTCACAGTTCAACTTGCATTTAGAAGGATGTTCTATTACTACTAGCTCTACAGTGAAAGACCTGGGTGTAATATCAGACAGCAACTTGTCCTTTGAAAAACATATTTCCGACATTACAAAAACAGCCTTCTTCCACCTTAGAAATGTTGCCAAGCTTAGGAACATTTTATCTGTATCTGATGCAGAAAAGCTAGTCCATGCATTCATGACCTACAGACTGGACTATTGTAATGCATTACTAGGTGGTTGTCCTGCATCTTCAATAAACAAGCTACAGTTAGTCCAGGATGCAGCCGCCAGAGTCCTTACCAGGTCAAGGAAATATGATCATATAACCCCAATATTATTATCCCTGCACTGTTAAGTATACCTGTTAAGTTTAGAATTTATTACAAGCTATCACTACTTACGTACAAGGCTCTAAATGGTTTAGCTCCCACATATCTAGCCAGTCTTCTAACACTGGAATGTTGAATTGAAATAGAATTTTTTACTGGCTTATATGTGCTGCTGAAATATATATCTTTTCATTCAGTTCATATTTCAGAAAGTAGGTTTTGTGGTGAATTCCACTGCAGAGGAAAGAATTTGTTTTCATTTAAATCTGAATGAATTATTACTTTTCTGCTATTTTCTTTTGAGTTGAGTCAGAATTTCTAGTAAATAATGATTTCTTTGAAAACATGAATTGAGACAAAGATTAGATGCATCAGGCGATTTATTCAGACTCAAAGGTAGGAGGTTTCCAGAAGCAGAAAATGGCGCCAGGGCTGGTGAAATCCATTTAAAATCTGGCCCACACTCTGCATGTGCATGCTGTAGCCACATTTTTAAAAAATTGCACAATTACGCCATACACATTAACACCAGACTCTGATTATATTTCAACCATCGACTAAAGCACAATGACTCATTGTATCCTCATATTTGTCACCTGAGTCAGGAAAATGTATTGTACTTTCCACTTAGGCCAATTACAGTTCAGGGAACGAACAAGGAAACAGTTTTAAAGTTATCTTCAATTCATCAGCAGCATTCAAAAAACACATGTTTCCTCTCTTTCCTTTCTTTATTCAGATTATTAATGACAGAAAACTAAATGATATTAAAATGGAAATAAATTAAAAATAATTCAAGGAAGCTACAAAGTTCCAGGAAGTCAGCATGGTTATAAATCTCTGAATTGTAATATAAATATTTCTATCGCATTCAGGCAGAAATAAGCAAACATTTGAAATGATAAATTTTTATTTCAGATTTTATTTTGGTTTAATTTACTGTACAGTACAACATGCAGCGAAATGCTACCAGGCTGTTTGTCATTAAAAAAAAATGATATAAATAAAATAAAATTGAATTGCCTTTACAAGCAAAGGGGAGAAATATATAAAATATAGAGTATATAAATATAATATTTGTGTATAATATAAATATAAAACAAACTTTTGCACTTGACTTGCAATCAGATTGAGTTTCTTGAACCTGCTTCTGGTGTCTTTTTTAGCGTCTCTGCATGTGTGTGTGTGTGTGTGTGTGTGTGTGTGTGTGCGAGCACATGATGAAGCAGGATTATTCGCTTTCTTTACCAAAGCCAAGCTTTTTTTTCTGCATTTTTCCATTTCAAGTGATTTGTTCTAACACGAGTGCATGAGGACATCTGATATGTTCCCTAACACTCACACTAACACTTCCACTTCCCTCAATGGCCCACAACTTTGAGAAAAACTACGTTTCACAGAGAAGCTAGTAAAGGAAAACTTTTACCTCTAAGCTCTGGCACTGGAGACTCCTTCGAGAAATCTTTTCATTCATTTGACACATTTTTAAAACCTGTTTAAGTGACATGTTCCCGTGACCATGTGAATGATGTGTTAAGTGCCACGATGTATTAGAAGGAGATCTTATATAATATAGTTTTCTTTAAACCCAGTTGAAACTTTCTGAGTGAACAGAAAGAGTGCTGTCTTAGATCAATGACTCTAATTAAGGTAAAGACATGAAGTCTGTAGCTAAGAGTTTGAGTATTAGCTGCAAAACTGAGCTACGCAGACTGCCTAAAGTAAACAAATAAAATTTTGTGTTTATGTTCTCTCTAGTTGTTATGTTACAAACCTACACTAAGATTGTGTTGCTACAGCTAATAAACTCTGCATATCTAAAACACTAGTAACTAATAAACTCCAAGCTCAGGGTAAAATCTGATGAATGATTAACACATGGTGTTCTTTTCATCTGCACCTGTCTCACCCAAAGCATCAAGATACACTTGATAAAGTGCAGAGCAATGCAAGAGCACAATCCGAGACCGTTTAACCACAACCGTGAACGAGGGAATACCATGTTCATAATTTAACGACAACGACAGTAAACGTAAGCATTGCCCTTTATTGTACAAACGTTACTCCTTTGTACAGATTATTAAAAGGTAAAACAGAATGAATAAATAAATAAAGAAAGAAATAGAGGTGAAATAATTAAAATTAAAATTAAATAAAACTAATTATAAATCTGGCAACCTTGCTGATGACTATTTATATCCAGAAAAACAACTCACTACAGGCCCAAACCCTATAATCTCTTTCGTTTCCTTTTATTTTCCCTTACTGCAGTCTAATCCCATTTAAATGGCAAACACACATGCAAAACACATACACATATCAGGAACTCCAGAAATGCAAATACAACTAGATTGCCATTTGTTTGCTATCAGTCGTGTATGATTTCAGTCACTACTGAGTTTCTGACTTGCATGAGTCAGGAAATTGGGCTAGCTACTCAGAGGTGATAACTGAAGTGTTAGGCCCAATAGTCCGGAGCTTACACAGGGAGAAGGTGTGGCCCCGTGGCTTTTAATTACCAGTAATACAGGAAAGGTGGACACATGGTTTAAGAAAGACACACACAAGGGAGCAGGAGACAAGTAACAAAGCTCAGAGGTAAGTTCTCTCAAAACAGTTTTTATTAATGCTAATTTATTTTTATATACCGAAGAAGAATAGAAATCTCAGGGCTGTTACACTGTAAACTGCACACTTTTTAATAGTTTACTGGTTTATGAACCTGGCAGCTCAGGGTGTATATGTGAACCAGTTTAATAGGTTGATGAAGCTACATTAAAGACAGCAAGGGAATTCTTACTGGTATACTTCACTGGGAAAAGTTTTATTTCACACCAAAAGTCCTAAAAAGTTCAAGATATTGTTGGTTTGTTTCTTTATTTTTTGACTGAAGCTCTTGGATTCTAGATAGCAAGTAACAGAAGCTGAGCTCATGTGGAAATAAGCTATAGACTTTTCACAAATTAAAGGAAAAATCTGTAGGTCTTTTGTGTGTTGTTGTTTTTTAATGTTATTTGGGGGGATTTATCAATACAGCTCTCCTGACTGATCTAGGATAAGCAAGGTCTATGCCAGGATGACACAGCAACATTCCTAAACAATCCAGTACACCAATTGGGAATTTTTAGTTACGTCATTCGGAAGAGCAGAATCTAGCCATGGGGGTCACAGTCCAGTGACTTCTGTGCCGGTCCCAAGCCCGGATAAATAGAGAGGGTTGCGTCAGGAAGGGCATCCGGCGTAAAACATTGCCAAATTTAACCATGCGAATCGTCAGTACGAATTTCATACCGGATCGGTCGAGGCCCGGGTTAACAACGACCGCCATCGGCGCCGTTGACCTACAGGGCGCCGGTGGAAATTGGGCTACTGTTGGTTGAAGAAGTAGAGGAGGGAGGAGAGTGCACAGACAGAGAGAGAAGAGGAAAGGTAAGAGTGTAGGACTGAGAATAGGAACTCTGAATGTTGGTACTATGACAGGGAAAGGTAGAGAGCTGGCTGATGTGATGGAGAGAAGGAAGGTGGATATACTGTGTGTACAGGAGACCAGGTGGAAGGGTAGCAAGGCTCGTAGTATAGGAGCAGGATTCAAGCTGTTTTATTATGGTGTGGATAGTAAGAGAAATGGGGTAGGTGTGGTCCTGAAGGAGGAGTTTGTGAGGAATGTCCTGGAGGTGAAGAGAGTGTCAGACAGGGTGATGAGTCTGAAGTTAGAGATTGAAGGGGTGATGTTGAATGTTGTTAGTGGTTATGCCCCACAGGTAGGTTGTGAGTTGGAGGACAAAAGAGAGATTCTGGAGTGAATTAGATGAGGTGATGGAGAGTATTCCCACGGGTGAGAGAGTGGTGATAGGAGCGGATTTTAATGGACATGTTGGTGAGGGGAACACAGGTGATGAGGAGGTGATGGGCAAGTTTGGAGTTAAGGAAAGGAACCTTGAAGGATAGATGGTAGTGGACTTTGCTAAGAGGATGGACATGGGTGTGGTTAACACTTATTTTCAGAAGAGGGAGGAGCATAGAGTGACTTACAAGAGTGGAGGTAGGAGCACACAGGTAGACTACATCCTATGTAGAAGAGGCAATCTGAAAGAGATTAGTGACTGTAAAGTGGTAGTGGGAGAGAGTGTAGCCAGACAGCATAGGATGGTGGTGTGTAGGATGACTCTGATGGTCTGTAAGAAGAAGAGGTCAGAGATAGAGAAGAAAACCAAGTGGTGGAAGCTGAAAAAGGAGGAATGTTGTGAGGAATTTAGACAGAAGTTGAGGCAGGCTCTGGGTGGTCAGGTAGTGCTGCCAGATGACTGGGAAACTACAGCAGAAGTGATCAGGGAGACAGGGAGAAAGGTGCTGGGTGTGTCATCTGGAAGGAGGAAAGAAGATAAGGAGACGTGGTGGTGGAATGAGGAAGTTCAGGATAGTATCCAGAGGAAGAGGTTAGCCAAGAAGAAGTGGGACATGGACAGGACTGAAGAGAATAGACAGGAATACAAGGAGTTACAGCGCAGAGTGAAGAGGGAGGTGTCTAAGGCCAAGCAGAAGGCATATGACGAGTTGTACACTAGGTTAGACACTAGAGAAGGAGAGAAGGACTTGTACAGGTTAGCTAGGCAGAGGGATCGAGATGGGAAGGATGTGCAGCAAGTTAGAGTTATTAAGGATAGAGATGGAAGGGTGCTCACAAGTGAGGATAGTGTACAGAGGAGATGGAAGGAATACTTTGAGGAGCTGATGAATGAGGAAAATGAGAGGGAAAAAAGAGTAGAAGGGGTGAACTCTGTGGAACAGAAAGTAGATAAGATTAGAAAGGATGAAGTCAGGAAGGCTTTGAAGAGGATGAAAAGTGGGAAGGCAGTTGGTCCTGATGACATCCCGGTGGAGGTCTGGAAGTGTTTGGGAGAGGCAGCAGTGGAATTTTTAGCTAGTTTGTTCAACAGGGTTTTAGAGAGTGAGAGGATGCCTGAGGAATGGAGAAGAAGTGTGTTAGTGCTGATCTTTAAGAATAAGGGTGACGTGCAGAGTTGCAGTAACTATAGGGGGATAAAGTTGATGAGCCATACAATGAAGGTATGGGAAAGAGTAGTGGAAGCTAGGTTAAGGAAGGTTGTGGGAATTTGTGAGCAGCAGTATGGCTTCATGCCCAGAAAGAGCACAACAGATGCAATTTTTGCTCTGAGAATTTTGATGGAGAAGTATAGGGATGGTCAGAAGGAGTTGCACTGTGTGTTTGTAGACTTGGAGAAAGCGTATGACAGGGTGCCAAGAGAAGAGCTGTGGTACTGTATGAGGAAGTCAGGAGTAGCAGAGAAGTATGTCAGAGTGGTGCAGGACATGTATGAGAGGAGCAGGACAGTGGTGAGGTGTGCTGTAGGTCAGACAGAGGAGTTCAAAGTGGAAGTGGGACTGCATCAGGGATCGGCTCTGAGCCCCTTCCTGTTTGCTATAGTGATGGACCAGTTGTCAGAGGAGGTCAGACAGGAGTCTCCTTGGACAATGATGTTTGCAGATGACATTGTGATCTGTAGTGAGAGCAGGGAGCAGGTGGAGGAAAACCTGGAGAGGTGGAGGTTTGCGCTGGAGAGAAGAGGGATGAAAGTCAGTCGTAGTAAGACTGAGTACATGTGTGTGAATGAAAGGGAGGGAAGTGGAACAGTAAGGTTACAGGGTGAAGAGGTGAAGAAGGTACAGGAGTTTAAGTACTTGGGGTCAACAGTCCAGAGTAATGGAGAGTGTGGGAAAGAGGTAAAGAAGCGAGTGCAGGCAGGTTGGAATGGGTGGAGAAAGGTGTCGGGAGTTCTGTGTGATCAGAAAATATCAGCGAGAATCAAGGGGAAGGTGTACAGGACAGTGGTGAGACCGGCCATGCTGTATGGTTTAGAGACAGTGTCACTGAGGAAGAGACAGGAGTCAGAGCTAGAGGTAGCAGAGCTGAAGATGTTGAGGTTCTCTTTGGGAGTGACAAGGTTGGACAGGATTAGGAACCAGTACATCAGAGGGACAGCTCATGTTGGACGTTGGGGGGACAAAGTTAGGGAGGCCAGATTAAGATGGTTTGGACATGTTCAGAGGAGGGAGAGTGAGTATATTGGTAGGAGAATGTTGGACATGAAGCTGCCAGGCAGGAGGCAAAGAGGAAGGCCAAAGAGGAGGTATATGGATGTAATTAATGAGGATATGAAGCTAGTGGGTGCAAGGGTTGAGGATGCAGAAGATAGGGATAGGTGGAGAGAGATGATTCGCTGTGGCGACCCCTGAAGGGAGAAGCCGAAAGAAGAAGAAGATTCGGAAGAGCAGTGTTCGTCACTCCAGTGCTGCTTCAGAACCACATGACTGTGCTAATAATCATAAAGCATTAAACTCTGTGTTGAAGTTTTGTTTGTGTTATAAATTAGAGTAAAGCCTGGTTTAAAACTTCAGAGAAATGAGAAGTCTCTTGGCCGAAAGTGTTAAAATAAACCTGTTTAAACACAAATCCAGACCGTAAATCCTATCAAATTATTTCGAAAAGTATGTGAACAACACATGTGCTTGTTGAACATTACATTGCACGACCCTGGGCTTCAACATGGAGTTGATCACCCTAATATACAGTGGTGTGAAAAAGTTTTGGCCCCCTTCCTGATTTCTTATTTTTTTGCATGTTTGTCACACTTTAATGTTTCAGATAATCAAACACATTTAAATATTAGTCAAAGATAGCACAAGTAAACACATAATGCAGTTTTTAAATGAAGGTTTTTATTATTAAGGGAAAACAAAATCCAAAACTACATGGCCCTATGTGAAAAAGTATTTGCCCCCTAAACCTAATAACTGGTTGGGCCACCCTTAGCAGCAACAACTGCAATCAAGCGTTTTCCATAACTTGCAATGAGTCTGTTACAGCGCTGTGGAGGAATTTTGGCCCACTCATCTTTGCAGAATTGTTGTAATTCAGCCACATTGGAGGGTTTTCGAGCATGAACCACATTTTTAAAGTCATGCCACAGCATCTCAATCGGATTGAGGTCAGGACTTTGACTAGGCCACTCCAAAGTCTTCATTTTGTTGTTCTTCAGCCATTCAGAGGTGGACTTGTTGGTGTGTTTTGGATCATTGTCCTGCTGCAGAACCCAAGTTCGCTTCAGCTTGAGAGCACAAACCTACCGACCTATCAGTCTGGAAAAGGTTATGAAGCCATTTCTAAAGCTTTGGGACTGCCGCGAACCACAGTGAGAGCCATTATCTACAAATGGCGAAAACATGGAACAGTGGAGAACCTTCCCAGGAGTGGCCGGCCAACCAAAATTACCCCAAGAGCGCAGCGACAACTCATCCAGGAGGTCACAAAAGACCCCACAACAACATCCAAAGAACTGCAGGCCTCACTTGCCTCAGTTAAGGTGAGTGTTCATGACTCCACCATAAGAAAGAGACTGGGCAAAAATGGTTTGCATGGCAGAGTTCCAAGACGAAAACCACTGCTGAGCAAAAAGAACATAAAGGCTCGTCTCAGTTTTGCCAGAAAACATCTTGATGATCCCCAAGACTTTTGGGAAAATACTCTGTGGACTGACGAGACAAAAATTGAACTTTTTGGAAAGTCCGTGTCCCATTACGTTTGGTGTAAAAGTAACACCGCATTTCAGAAAAAGAACATCATACCAACAGTAAAATATGGTGGTGGTAGTGTGATGGTCTGGGGCTGTTTTGCTCCTTCAGGACCTGGAAGACTTGCTGTGATAAATGGAACCATGAATTCTGCTGTCTACAAAAAAATCTTGAAGGAGAATGTCTGGCCATCTGTTTGTGACCACAAGCTGAAGTGAACTTGGGTTCTGCAGCAGGAGAATGATCCAAAACACACCAGCAAGTCCACCTCTGAATGGCTGAAGAACAACAAAATGAAGACTTTGGAGTGGCCTAGTCAAAGTCCTGACCTCAATCCGATTGAGATGCTGTGGCATGACCTTAAAAAGGTGGTTCATGCTCGAAAACCCTCCAATGTGGCTGAATTACAACAATTCTGCAAAGATGAGTGGGCCAAAATTCCTCCACAGCGCTGTAACAGACTCATTCCAAGTTATCGAAAACACTTGATTGCAGTTGTTGCTGCTAAGGGTGGCCTAACCAGTTATTAGTCTTAGGGAGCAAACACTTTTTCACATAGGGCCATGTAGTTTTGGATTTTGTTTTCCCTTAATAATAAAAACCTTCATTTAAAAACTGCATGATGTGTTTACTTGTGTTATCTTTGACTAATATTTAAATGTATTTGATTACCTGAAACATTAAAGTGTGACAAACATGCAAAAAAATAAGAAATCAGGAAGGGGGCCAACACTTTTTCACACCACTGTATCTATATATATCTATATAATATATATATATATATATATATATATATATATATATATATATATATATATATATATATATATATATATATATAGATATAGATAGCCTCTGCTTCTCTGCAAAGGCTTTCCATGGCTTTCCACCAGATTTCACTAGTGCTTCTGGGAATTCAGCCACAAGAGTGTGAGCGAGGTCGGGTCCAGATGTTAGGTAAGAAGAGCTGGTGCACCCAAAGTCCAAAAGGTGTTTAATGGGGTTACAGTCAATGTATAAATAAATGGCAAAAAAAAAGACATAAAAACATAAAAAAACAACCTTACACACATTTTCTTCTCTTCTTTTAAAAAAAAATGTATTTATTTATTTATAAACGACGTTCACTTTGTGCTCCAGTGTGTCGTCACACTGGATCAGGAACAGGTCCGAGTCCTTTACTTCAACTGAAAGGTCCGATACAAAATCATTCTAGACATGTGTATCTTCTTGTGAATTAAAGCTCCTGTATGAGGAAGAGCTACATATAGGTGTGACGGTAAGGTGTCCAAGCATGCATAAGATTATCATCATTTAATAGAAACAATCCTGCACAATTTAACATATTAGTAAAGATAATTATTCCATAATAATATTCCGGTAAGCTTATTTCCTATCCCGGTAGTTACGGCGCTGCTAATCATGAAGCTGTTTGTAACTGAATAATTGAAGTCATCAATGAATAGTGTTTTATTACTAATAATAATCCTATTATACCTGATTACAGTGTTTGTATTAACACCAGATTCCTGTAATATAACTCATGCTGTGGTTTCGTCTGTTTGTTGTTTTGCCTGTGAGGGAATGACGGTGTGGTACGAAGGTTTATTCAGTATGTTATGTACAGTTTGTACAACTAATGGTTAAAAAAACAGACAAGTCAATAAAAAAGTCTCCTAGGTAAGAGAGCTAACACTGATTTCCACATGGCTTATGAATATTCATAACTTATTTATAACAATGCTAAATGAATAAAGATTCAACAATACCTGTAAAAGTGGTTTCTGTGAAGTTTTTATTGAGACAGACTTTATTAGAATGCTTTAATTATTATAGCTATGGCTCAGCTGGTTATTTCTATAGAGGACATGTAAGCATTAGAATTTAAATTCATTGCCCAATCTGCCGGATCCTCGTCCGACCTTTTCCACGTCTGGTTGTCAGGCTTCTTGCTTTTTGTTTTTTTTTAGGAAGTTGTTGTACTGGCTGTGCTTTTCTCAGTTCCCAATCATTTGCTCTTCTCCATTAATTCTTTCTCTTTTTTAACAACTAATGCAAGTCTTCATAAACCCAGAGCTCAAACCAAACAGATACAAATCGTCAAAACCCAGGCAACAAGAAACTCCTGTCAGCCACTAATACTTTACCTCACGTGAAAAATGGGTGGGTTCACACAATATTGACACATGGGAATAAATATCAGGAAATCAAAGCGGAAATACTAATCTGTCGTCTTGTATTTATCTTTTGCTCTCAAACCCAAATACATTCATGTGTGTAGCACAAGCAATGAAATCTTAGCTTGCAGCCATCTCCAAAAGTATTGGAAGGTCTATCTTCCAATACTTTTGGAGATGGCTGCAAGCTAAGATTTCATTGACTATTAGTGTTTTATAGATTTTTTTGTAGTTTTAGTTCAGTGAATAAAACATAATCTGTTCATCCTACAAATGGAATTAAAGTGAGGGATAAAACACCTGGGGACATGCTGACATAGGAAAATAATCAATGATACTCTGATATTTCCAGCGAAGATTTTCCAATAAAATAACTACTGTGTTTAATTTCACGTAGCAAATAATGACATGTTTTTTATGTCATGATCAACCGCATAGTTTTTATCCATTTATATATCCATTTATTTTTGTGCAGTGCCAACGAAACAGGTCAGTTCCTGTTTTTACTTTATAGAGGCTGTAAACAATCCTTCACTCACCAGCCTCTTTATTTCTCTCTCTCTCTCTCTCTCTCTCTCTCTCTCTCGAAGTAAACACAGTTCGTCACGTTCCAGATAAACCATAAAGCGTAAAAGCTCCTGTCACGAAGATGTCAGAAAATGTAGTTAAGCCTTTTCCACACCGAAAACAATTGCAATTACATAAAAAAACAAGGATTTAAACAATAATAACATCTCTAATTTTCTATAACAGCTTATTTAATCAAAGAGTATAATAAAAGCAAGAGGCTGCTATAGCGTAAGTGAGAACTGGAGCGAACTTGTGTAACTTGAAACATGGTAATTGCGGTCAAAATAGCAGCGGAACTAGATGAATGACGGGCTTCAGGAATGTCACACTGCCCTGACGTGGATTATATTCAAATAGGAGTACATCCTGTTAGGTTTCATTTCTTCTCTAATAAACATCTAATCAATATCAGAGCTGAGAATTTAAGCACTGGGGTTGAACCAGGAAACAAAACATTTCTTTTCATGTTCGTTGAGTCAGTAACGGATCATAATGTGGTGTTCCGGTCATATAGTTAATTAATGTATTGTGTTAATGATTAGTTTTGGCATAGTGATTGCGTTGCTGAGAAAGTCTATTGTCAAGTGTACTTTGCCCTACGTCAAATAGAGGTAGCTTGGCTCAAAGATCTGCAATTACCAGACTAACCAAGTTACGTCTTTCTATTCCGGGCGTTTCTCACAAAACCGGTTATCCGAAACATTATGCATGACCGTGTGACTCAACTGATGTTTACAGACTCATAGATCAGACGTCATGTTTTGTGTATTTGATTTTTTTTTTTACAGCGGCACTACTGTCATTTCTTTCAACAGTTAGTTACTCTAAAATGTATTACCATACTATTCTGTAAAATATTAGGTTTACAGTAAAATACTGGTGACTACAACTGCCAGTATTTGTACAGATGTAATTTATTTCAACAGTTAGCACAATGTATGCAAATCGATAACATTTTCTAACTAGGGTACTGTAAACCACTTAAGAGTTAAAAGTACATTGAACTGCAGACATACTGTAAACAATGTAATTTCGTTGACAACTGAGAGCTAAAATTATCAGCTCTGTTGTCTTTAAAATGCATAGCAACTAAAACAACAATTTATTTATAAGCAGCAAAAAAAATGAATATTTGAAAATGCACTCTTTTACGCTGCCAGATGCTTAGCTAAACTGTTCAGTAGCTTAACAGTTGCTTTGGTAGTAATGGTATAATGTGACCAAACTCTACTTAGCTACTTTATTTAGCTACTTTATTTAGCTACTTTATTTAGCTACTTTACTGATTACTTACAACCAGATTTCAGGGTGTTGACATAACAGCTTTCCCTCTTGTGTGATATTGCTTAATAAAAAAAATAACAAAAAGTTGTTTTAATTTCTTAATATGATGTTATTTACCTTTATGTTAAATTCAAGAATGGAGGATGGATGGTGATGGTTAAAGGTGATTGTGATGTATGCGTCACTGGTCTTTACCGCAAACAGAAAATATTGTATAATACCATTAAATTTTACGGTAGCCTGCTGTTCGTGATCAATCTTGATTTTCACTTCAGAAAAGCATAAGTTTTTAGAATATGTTACTGTATTTTTGAAAAACAGTATGTTGCTGTAATTTTACAATAATTTGTTACTGTGTACTTTCCTCATCTCTTCTTCCAGATGCAAAATAACCACCCTTATATAAACTATGGATTTCATTATGGAGAAGAAAGACCTCCGGTACAAGTGTCTGGAAATCCACAGGCGCATCATCCCACTGTACCTCCGTACAGCAACACGGTACCTGCACCGGCACCTCCCATCAACACGCACTACACTGTGACATCTGGACATCCTCATACCACACCGGCACGCAAAGGTACCTGAGTCCAAACACTGTGTTTTACTTATGCTTTATTTCCAGCCTTTAGTTTCTTGACAAGAGAAGCTACATATCTTGATAAAGAAGTTAGAAAATATTTTTCATTTTGAAGATGTTTAAACCTGTTTCTGGATATATTTAACTTATTTCAAGATCTTTTTCTGTTGCTTTGAAGCAGTGATCAGGCAGAAGAAGACCATATAAAGCTTGGGAAAAATGCTCTTATATTTATTTAAAAACAACAAAGAGAATGTTTCCTTGAATTTGCTGAGATTCAATAAATTTTTACAAACATTTTTGCGAATAAAGCCATAAAATCTTTTTTCTCGTAAAAAAAAAAAATCTATAAAGAAAGTACTAATAAAGAAAATATAAGAAAACAAACCAAGGAATTTCCTCTGTTTCCAAAATAATTTTTTTATAGTTTTCTACCAATACAAGAAGACCATTGTTACACCTTATCTGTATTTATTTATTTATTTATTTATTTATTTATTTATTTATTTATTTATTTATTGCACTGTTTTGGTTCATGTTGTTAGAATCCCCACACTTTTAATTCCATGTCATTGGTTTTAAATCTGTTAGCTCAGACATTCTGTATGAAGCTTTAGCGTTGTTTTTCTTTCAGTGTGAACCAAAAGTGGGTCACAGGCTAATATTTCATTGTGCTGTTTCTTACAGGAATCAGCAAAATTCGGTGTCTGTGCATAACAGCAGCGATCATCTTCACCATCATCGCTGTGGCGATCGTGGCTGTGTTGATCTGGTACTTCGGTAAGGGACGAGTTGTGACATCACGTCAGTAAGGACAAAGTTGATCCGCCATGTTCCAGGACAATCTGATGTGTTGTGTGTCTTTGTGTGATTTAAACAGTGTCTGGAGTGTGTGAGCTGGGACAGAGGTGTGGCCAGAGCAGGACGTGTATAAATTTGTCTCAGTGGTGTGACGGAAGGACGGATTGTCCTGGTGGCGAAGACGAGGCACAGTGCTGTAAGACTCATTTTCATATCCCTGAATAATATTCTCTTTACTTGCATAATTGATCGAATCTGTGGTGTTTTTTTCCTAGTTCGCTTCTATGGTCCGAATTTCATGCTGCAGAGTTATTCAAACGAAGACCAAAAATGGAAGGTGGTATGTTCAGACAGGTGGAGCAACAACATCGGGAAGCAAACATGCCAGCAGATGGGATATTCTGGGTGACCGCATGTTCCACTTCTTGTAAATCCTGTCTGAACGAGCTTCGGACATTGATAATCTCCAGGAACGGCGTGGTGTAATGTTTTTTTTCTTCTTCTTCTTCTTTCAGGTCTGACTATGTTAGCTATGGGACCACAGACCCAGGCTCCAGCACAGCAGGTGGCTACATGACCCTCAAAGACGATTTGAACACACTCGGTTCTGGAACTGTACACAGCTCTCTCTCAAACAGGTCTGTATCGCATTTTAAACTAGAATTACTCCTAAACTTGAATCTCTTTGTTGTTGGTGTTAGTCATTTGAATTTGGCCGTGCCCAGTTCCTTAGGTGTGTAATGCAGTGCTCCAAATATTTCCATCTGTCTTCATATTCAGATTTCTATCTTCTGTCTAATGCGAGTGAGTAAGCATGCACACTGGGTTTTAAAACACCAGCGAATGTCTCACATATTAAGAAACTCAGATTCATTCTGCAGTTTATAATCTAATCAGAGGATCTGTAAAAATGGGCTACATTCTATCAGAAATGTTCACTGGATAAAACTGAGGCACAGACAGTGGAGCTTTGAGTCAAATTAGGGTCCAGCTAATCATCTCTCTCTCTTTCTCTTCTCTCTCTCTCTCTCTCTCTCTCTCTCTCTCTCTCTCTCTCTATCTGTCTGTCTTTTCTCTCTCTAGCTATCTGTCTATCTATCTATCTATCTATCTAGCTATCTTTAGAGATGTAGCTCAGCATTAAAGACCTTCATTAAAACCTCACACTTGTTGTTTTTGTTTGGTCCAGTAGGATTCCAATTCCTGAAGTTGGCAAGGTTTTTTAAAAAATGAAAATAAAAATCCCTGAATACTCCTCCCACTGTCCATATCTTCATTTCCCTGTAGGAAGAGCTTGACCCCTAAAATTATTGAAATAATACAGCATGACACATCAAGTGATTTGCGTTGAAGTGCACAAAACAGCTAATTTACAACGTAGAATTAATCAGCTAAAAATTGATGACCATCAGGAAACATCTGTTTGACCAAATAAAAGACCCGAAAAATAAGAACACAAAACAGATATCGACTGAAGTGCTTAATAATCTGGATTTATCCGTGTTGTCCTTTATTACTGATTTATCCAGTTGTTTTTATTTATTTCATTGTTCTAAACGGGTTGGATATTAAAGGATTATAAATAAATATTGCTATAACAGCAACAAAAAATAAGAAAATATGGAACAGCAACAGGAAATGATTGATGAAAGCAATTGTATATAAATAAAAGTTAGGAAGTATGTTTTTCTTATTATAATTGAACAATATATTTATTTCTGATTTATTTATTTATTTATTTATTTATTTATTTACTTCTCCTTCTAGCGGGAGTTGCCCAACGAACACTGCGGTGACCCTGAAGTGTATCGGTAAATGATTTGTTAAATCTTTGTCCTCTGTGGTGAAGGTGACCTTTAAATCACACCAGGAATTAGTAGAACATAAAAAACAAAAGTTTGTGTAGGACAAATTTGATTCATCAGCACAAAGTAGTGAACCAGAAATCCTGACCAAAACCTAGCACATTATGTAGCTGGAACCAATCAGATTTTATTACAATGTTTTGTCATTTTTTTATGGTGGTTATGAAATCCTTCTCATGCGGTTCCGCTGTAGATTGTGGAGTATCTAATGCTCCTGGAATACGTATCATCGGAGGGACGGTGGTGAACAGCATGGGGCGCTGGCCATGGCAGGTGAGTCTGCAGGTCAAGAGGAATCACATGTGTGGAGGATCCGTCATAACGCCGTCGTGGATTGTCACTGCTGCTCACTGCGTTGAGAAGTAAGCCCATGTGAACATCTCCTTCCTGTGTGTGTGTGTTTGGTTTTTCCGATTTCAGTCTGACGTTCTTTCATCATTCTGCAGATATTCCTCTCCGAGTCAGTGGAAGGTCTACGCCGGGTATCTGACCCTCATGCAGATGGCGCTCTCCTCCGGCAGCTCGGTCAGGATGGTCATCCCTCACCCCGACTATGACCCCAGCAGCAATGACTACGATGTCGCTCTGATGAAACTGTTGACGCCGCTACAAATGTCCAGTGAGTTGCAATATAAAGGAACTAGTTGTCAAAAAAAACATGGGGGCAGACGATATGAAAAAACAAAATCATATCACAGTTCTTCAAACACATTTCTGCTATGCCTAGAAAAAACTGTATGTATTATTTTTATAAATTTATAAGAGAAACATTATTATATTCATTCATTGTCTGCCGCTTATCCGAACTACACTCGGGTCACGGGGAGCCTGTGCCTATCTCAGGCGTCATAGGGCATCAAGGCAGGATACACCCTGGACGGAGTGCCAACCCATTGCAGGGCACACACACACACACTCTCATTCACTCACACCGGACAATTTAGAGATGCCAATCAACCTACCATGCATGTCTTTGGACTGGGGGAGGAAACCCCCGAGGCACGGGGAGAACATGCAAACTCCACACACACGGCGGAGGCGGGAATTGAACCCCCAACCCTGGAGGTGTGAGGCAAACGTTCTAACCACTAAGCCACCCCCCATTATTATATTATAAATATTTAAATTTTAAAATGTCAATATTTTAAATACAACTATTTAAAATGTTTTTTAATTCATTCTTTTATTTTTTTATTTGTATATTTTTATTATTTAGAATAAATATTTAGAAAAATAATAAAAATGCTTTAACACTTAAAGGACAAAAAAAATTAAAATCTGGATAATTTAGATTTTATTCTTATTTAATAACACAAACTGCCACTTGTTTTTTGTGATTGAGGGAACTGTTGTTTTTAGCGCATTGTTTTGAGCTGAGGTCAAAACAGGAAGTAGTTTCACAGAGAGCAGTAACAGACATAATACAGAAAATCAGGAAAAGAGAGCAGGTTTATGCAGAACTAAAAAATTTCCCTCTTCTTTTTCTAATTTAGATAGCATCAGACCCGTGTGCTTGCCAAACACCGGGCTTGACTTCTCGACATCAAGACAGTATTACGTTACTGGATGGGGTGTGACTCAGGTTCAAGGTATTAACATATACAGATGTAGATCTACAGAACTACATGTTCTTTTGATGCTTGACATAACAGCTATAAGGAGGTGTTTTTTCTACCACAGACGAGTGAAATGTGGCAATCCTTCTCTAAATGTTCTTCTCAAGGTTCTCCCTCCAATGAGTTACGTGAGGCTCAAGTCTCTCTGATCAGCCCAGCGGTGTGTAACAGCCGGCCGGTTTATAACGGAAGACTTACCGACACCATGATCTGTGCAGGCAAACTGGAGGGCGGAGTGGACTCGTGTCAGGTCAGCATTCAACACAGATTTAGAAAAATGTCTTAAATAGTCATGCAAATGTGAATAATCTTTAATGTTTTTTTTAGGGGGACAGTGGGGGTCCTCTGGTCACTTCTGAGAATTTTCTGTGGTGGCTGGTGGGAGACACTAGCTGGGGTCAGGGCTGCGCTCTCCAAAACCGGCCGGGCATTTATGGAAACATGACGATCTTCGTCAACTGGATTTCTATACAAATAAAGGTACAGTAAGGGCATGTCATAGCAAGATCACACTACAGATATGAAAAGATTGAATCAAATCATGAATCGAATCATATGTAGAATGACTCAAAAGCAGGGAGTTTGGTGTGTTTTGGTGTGTACAAGTGCACAGCTCGGGATCGTATACAAAAACCAGACATCAAATTTAACTGTAATTTGTTCAGATGTTGTGTGAGAGTTGAGCACATGGGGTACATTGATAACAAGAATGACGTGACATGTGAATTGAGTGGTCCTGTTATGGCAGAGCTACTACATCAGTCCTGCTTCATCTTTTTTTTCTTAAATAAGAAAGAATATTATTTATAATTATGAACACAGACAGAACTCATCTAATGGATAGAGTCATATCCGTTGCAGGTGAACCACCAGGATGCAGAATTGTTTATCTTATTTGGATTTATTTCGTGTCTGTTCCAGAAATATTAATTCAGCATCTGGGTGAAATGGATGGACCTCATGGACCTTCATTTCAGAGTTTCAGAGCAACTTCATGAAGGACACTTTGAAGGGTATTTTTATTCTGTGGCTCAGCATTAGTTCCTAATTATTTATACTGATTTATGTCTATTTTTGTAATAGAATTTTAAAAGATTTTGACTTAAACTTGTGTCAGATGTCTGGTGTTTGCGGTTTTAAACACTTCAACTATTTATTATTTTTGTCAAAAATGTCTTTGTTGAGTAACTTGAATTTTTTTTTTAAATACAATGTTTTTCAGATGTGTTCAGTCATATGTACAACTCTATGTATTGTACTACAAGAATCCAACTTGATTTTCAGTTTGACTGAACTTGACTGTTCAAATTTACTCAATTGATTTATTTGCACAGCCTCTTTTTTAACACAAACATAAAAGATGTGTGTGGCAGAGAAAAAGGCCTTGTTTCACATCCTGCACTGCTTTTATCACTTTAGAAAGACAGCTTTTTGTGCTTTATGTAGAACCTAAAAATAGCCGATAAACATTAATGATATTACAGAATTCCCTCCGCATTCCCTCTCTGTTTCTGTACATATCACACATTACTGGTTTTTGGAAATGGATTAAAAAGATGTTGTATATATGGATGTGTTTTTGTTTTTCTTTCCTCCAAAGAATTCTCCGAACTTAAATAATAACCATGCTTTTCCTTATCCCAAATCCTGTATTCAGTCAACGCTCTCCAGAGAACATCAGCTGTATCAGAATTAAACGGATACATAAATAGGTTTAGCAAGCACATGTCTCAATTCCAACGTGCTAAAATATTCTCGTTCATTCCCTCCCTCCCTCCTGCACAACATGTCTAATCAGTGCTCATTGGCATCTCGTATTTTAATTGGCAGATGCCCAGCAGTGGAGCGTACATCTGCTACCTGTTTGTGCCAATTAGCAGATGTGCGACCTCTTTAGCGGGTTAACAGATGTGGCAATTAGCGGCTCATTTGGATGAATGCGTGTTCAGAACAAGGGCCTCTGCAATTACACCGCCACCAGGAAGTGGGAATTTATCCATATTCGTTTGTTCTTTCAGGTCTTCTCATCAAATTAGCAGGGAAATAATGTTGTGTCGGCAAACACCGGTGTTTTTTTCCCCTCCAGTCTCTTGAAGATATCAGAGGGGGTTGTGTTTAATGGGTGCTACAGCGTTCTTTTGGTGTTATTTTGGCGTAAAAAGAGGTAATACTAAAATATCACACAGTGCTGCCTGAAATATCCTCCAGTGTCACTAAAATGTCAGTGTTTCTGAAATATCCTTCAATGTTACTAAATTATCCTCTGGTGTTACTAAAGCTGTGGTTCTAATAGAATATGCTGCAATGTAACTAAACTATCACATGCATAACTATCCTGTTGTATCACTAAAATATCTTTCAGTGTTACTCTACTGCCCAATACTTCCCACATATCCCACAGTGTTATTTAAATGTAGTGTTAAAGTATCCTGCTATATTACAAAACTATACTGCAGTGTGTCTAAAATTTTCTGAGGTGTTACTAAATATGCTGTAGTCGTAGTAAATATAATGCAGTGTTACTAAATATACTTCATTCATAGTAAATATACTGCAGTCATATTAAATATACTGCAGTGTTACTAAATATACTGTGGTGTACTAAATAAACTGCAGAGTTACTAAATATACTGTATGTGGTGTACTAAATATACTGCAGAGTTACTAAGTATACTGTGGTGTACTAAATAAACTGCAGCCATACTAAATATATTGCGGTGTTATTGAATATACTGTGGTCATACTAAATATATTGAGGTCATACTAAATATACTGCGGTGTTACTAAATATACTGTGTGCGGTGTACTAAATGTACTGTGTGGTGTAGTAAATCGTTTTACTAAATATACTGCAGTGATACTAAATATACTGTGTGAGGTGTACTAAATATACTGCAGTGGTACTAAATATACTGTGTGAGGTGTACTAAATATACTGCAGTGATACTAAATATACTGTCTGAGGTGTACTAAATACACTGCCACTATAGATAAGGAACATGATTAAGACGCATTGGGAACAGGTGAACAACGGCGGGAACACATTAGGGATAGGCGTGGCTAAAACAAACACATGGCAGAATAAGCAACCCCTGCTGAAGGCCCCCTAGTGGTCCATCGGGGGCACTTGCCAGTGTTACTAAATATTCTGCGGTCATAGTAAATATGCAGCACGGGTACTAAAAATACTGTGGTCTTACTAAATATACTGCAGTGTTGCTAAATATACTGTGTGTGGTGTACTAAATATATTGTGGTCATAGTAAATATTCTTTGGTGTTACTAAATATTCTGTAGTCGTAGTAAATATATAGCGTGTGTACTGAAAATACTGCGGAGAAATAAATATACTGCAGTTGTAGTAAATATGCTGCTGTGTAAATAAATATACTGTGGTCTTACTAAATATACTGCGTTCATACTAAATACATTGCGGTGTTACTAAATATACTGTGTGCAGTGTACTAAATATACTGCAGTGGTACTAAATATACTGTGTGTGGTGTATTAAATATTCTGCAGTGAAACTAAATATACTGTGTGCTGTGTACTAAATATACTGCAGTGGTACTAAATATACTGTGAACGGTGTATTAAATAAACTGTAGTTGTACTAAATATACTGTGTGCGGTGTACTAAATATAATGTAGCAGTACTAAATATACTGTGTGGGTGTAGTAAAAATACTGTGTGTGGTGTACTAAATATACTATGTGTGGTGTACTAAATATACTGCAGTGGTACTAAATATACTGTCTGGTAAACTAAATATATTGCGTGTGATGTACTAAATATACTGTGTGCGGTGTACTAAATATACTACAATGGCACTAAATATACTGTGTGTGTGTTACGGCCGGTAGTGTCCGACAGGATGGAACAGACTCAACGCGAGGGTAGACGTCGACAGGGGTTTATTAACAGAAGAACATGGCACATGGAACCAAAGCACGACACTACTCACGGCACTTCAAACGAGGACTAGCAAATCATACAGACACAAAAACCCACTATAAATAGGGAATACAATTACAGGGAACATTAGGAACAGGTGAACAGAGGCAGGAACACATTAGGATAAGGCAGGGCTAAAACTGACACATGGCATACATAAACAAAAACAGACATGACAGGACAACCCCTGCTGAAGGCCCCCTAGTGGTCCTACGGGGAACTCCCAACCGTGACAGTGTGGTGTACTAAATATACTGCAGTGGTACTAAATATACTGTGTGTGGTGTACTAAATACACTGCGTGTGGTGTACTAAATGTACTATGTGTGGTGTACTAAATATACTGTACTAAAACTAAATATGCTTTGTGCAGTGTACTAAATATACTGCACTTGTACTAAATGTACTGTGTTCCACGTACTAAATATACTGCAGTGGTTTTCTTCATACTCCTGTGTGCAGTGTACCAAATATAGTGTAGTGGTACTAAATATACTGTGTGTGGTGTATTACATATAGAGCAGTGGTACTAAATATACTGTGTGCATTGTACTGAATATACTGCAGTGTTACTAAATATACTGTGTGCGGTGTACTAAATATAAACTACTATGTGTGGTGTACTAAATATACTGCAGTGGTGCTAAATATACTGCAATGGTACTAAATATACTGTACCAAATATGCTTTGTGCAGTGTACTAAATATACTGCACTTGTACTAAATGTACTGTGTTCAGTCTACTAAATATACTGCAGTGGTTTACTTAATATACTGTGTGCAGTGTACTAAATATACTGCAGTTCTACTAAATATTCTGTCTGTGGTTTACTTAATATACTGTGTGCAGTGGTACTAAATATACTGTGTGCAGTGTGCTAAATATACTACAGTGATACTAAATATACTGTGTGCGGAGTACTAAATATACTGCAGTGGTACTAAATGTACTGTGTGCAGTGTACTAAGTATACTCCAGTGGTACTATATATACTTTGTGCAGTGTACCTAATATACTACAGTGGTACTAAATATACTGTGTGCGGAGTACTAAATATAATGCAGTGATACTAAATGTACTGTGTGCAGTGTACTAAATATACTGCAGTGGTACTAAATGTACTGTGTGCGATGTACTAAATATACTGCAGTGGCACAAAATGTACTGTGTGCGGTGTACTAATCTACTGCAGTGGTACTAAATATACTGTCTTTGCTGTACTAAATAAACTACAGTGGTATTAAATATAATGCAGTTGTACTAAATATACTGCAGTGTTACTAAATATACTGCATTGGTACTAAATATACTGTGTGTAGTGTACTAAATATTCTGCAATGTTACTAAATGTACTGCAGTGTTACTAAATATACTGTGCAATGTATTAAATATACTGTAGTGGTACTAAATATACTGTGTCTAGTGTACTAAATGTACTGTAGTGGTACTAAATATACTGTGTGTGGAGTACTAAATATACTGCAGTGGTACTAAATATACTGCATTGGTACTAAATATACTGTGTGCGGTGTACTAAATTTATTGTGTGTGGTCTAAAAATTTACTGCAGTGTTACTAAATATACTTTGTATGGTGTACTAAATATACTAAAGTGGTACTAAATATACTGTGTGAGGTGTACTAAATATACTGCAGTGGTACGAAATATATTGTGCGCAGTGTACTAAATATACTGCAGTGGTACCTAATATACTGTGTGCGGTGTACTAAATATACTGCAGTGGTACAAATTGTATTGTGCGCAGTGTACTAAATATGCTGCAGTGGTACTAAATGTATTGGGTGTGGTGTACTAAATATATTGGAGAGGTACTAAATATACTGTGTGCTGTGAACTAAATATACTGCAGTGTTACTAAATTGTTACGGCCGGTAGTGTCCGGCTGGATATAACAGACCCAACGCGAAGCTTAACGTGAAAACGGGGTTTATTAACATAAAACATAAAGCACGAGACATGAACATGAAACAGGAAACGGAACCCGCGACACTACATTGGCCTACATACAAACGAGGACTAGCAACTAAAGCTGACAAAGACAGGACTATAAATAGAGAATATAATCATAGAAACATTAGGTGCAGGTGAACATTAATTAAGACACAATAGGACAGGGCGGGGCTTAACTAACACATGGCAGAGGTAAACAAAAACAGACATGACATAACCAACCCCATGCTGAGAGCCCCCTAGTGGTCCAACCTCAGCCCTGCTACCCGTAACATAAATATACTGCAGTGGTATTAAATATACTGTGTGTGGTGTACTAAATATACTGCAGTGGTATTAAATATACTGCATGCGGTGTACTAAATATACTGCAGTGGTACTAAATATACTGTGTGTGGTGTACTAAATATACTGCAGTGTTACTAAATGTACTGCAGTGGTACTAATTATACTTTGTGCAGTGTACTAAATATACCGTAGTGGTACTAAATATTCTGTGTGCAGTGTACTAAATATACTGCAGTGTTACTAAATATACTGTGTGCAGTGTACTAAATATACTGCAGTGATACTAAATATACTGTGTGTGGTGTACTAAATATACTTGTGCAGTGTACTAAATAACCAGTGTTACTAAATATACTTGTGCAGTGTACTAAATTACTGTGTGGTACTAAATGTACTTTACTGCAGTGTACTAAATATACTGTGTGCAGTGTACTAAATATACTGCAGTGTTACTAAATGTACTTTGTGCAGTGTACTAAATATACTGCAGTGGTACTAAATATACTGTGTGCAAAGTGTACTAAATATACTGCAGTGTTACTAAATGTACTTTGTGCGGTGTCTAAATATACTGCAGTGGTACTAAATATAATGTGTGCAGTGTACTAAATACACCACAGTGTTACTAAATATACTGCAGTGGTACTAAATATACTGTGTGTCATGTACTTAATATACTGCAGCCTTACCAAATTTTCTGAGATGTTACTAAAATATCTTTCCATATCAAAACATGTCCTATTTTACTTAAATGTCACATGATAATGCTATGTTCTCTGATGTTACTGTTCTGCAGTAATTAATACAGTACTGCCAGAATGCCTTGAGGCCTTACTGAAATATCCTGCAAATATTACTGACATTTCAATGACTTGTAATGTTTGAATTGTTTTCTTGAAGCTGTCGATAAAGTGTTTAAATAGAGGTTTTTTGTTTGTTTGTTTGTTTTTTCGCATGAATGCTGCAAACCTGTATAAAACACATGACCGGCACAATACCAATCCGAGGATCTCTGCAGGAGTCTTAAGGAGTTCTTGATGTTCTTTGAAGATAAGAGAGTTTTATTGTGATGTGAGGAGCAAGTGGAGCTTTTGTGCAGGTCTGAGAGTTAAATGGCACTCATGAGATTGACTGTGCTTCATCTTTCACAAACACTTTGTATGTACATGGATCAAACTGTGTGTGTGTCATTCGGTCTGAGAGTGCGATCAAATGCATATGTCTCAGCAGCCAATGAGGATGGAGAGCTTGTTACTGGGCAGTTATGGGTTTTTTCTCTGCGCTCTCTCTCTCTCTCTCTCTCTCTCTCTCTTTCTCTCTCTCTCTCTCTCTCTCTCTCTCTCTCTCTCTCTCTCTCTCTCTCTCTCTCTATGTTCTTGAGGTCGATGTCATACGTCAGGGCTCATAGATTGCAAGAACAGTGAGAGTCCTGTGCTGTATATCTGTATGTGTGTGTGTGTGTGTGTGTGTGTGTGTGTGTGTGTGTGTGTGTGTGTGTGTGTGTGTGAAGTTTGTAGGTCAGCTAATGCCAAGCTCAGCAATCTGGACGCAGTCTCACCCGATGTGGTGAGGATTACTTAGTGCACTTTACTAAGTGCAAGAACTCATCTAAGGCACAATGTGTCACTTCCTGTTTCTTCTCAGGGTCTTGCAGATGTTTTCTCCAAGTGACAGGATCCAATCTTTAGTAATTAGATGCAGCGTGAATAAAACCGACACAGCTACAGGAAGTAAATTTTGTTGAATCAACGTAAGATTTGTACTAAATCTTACAAAAACAGAAAAGATATACACTCTGTGTATATATACTTGTATAGTACTGATATAGTAAAGATCTTATATGAATAGTGAACATAAAAATCAAATTTAACTGATAAATGTTTCTTGATGAAATCAAAACTAATATAAACAAAAATAAAAAAAATCCTTTTATTAAATATGATGAACATTTTAGTGGAATGAACTGAATCTGCAGGGTTTTGTGTGGATTATATCATGGCGCGGTAACGGTTCTGTATTTGGGTCACATGAGATCCCTCAGGCTGCAGCCAAACACGTCCTCTGGAAAAGTGATTGACGCAGTGTCTGATTAAAAACGAAGCCTTACTGCGGCTTGGTGCTGCGCACAAAAACACCCGAGTCGTTCTTTCTGTATCTCACTATGTTCGTGTTCCACCTTTTTACTGTGGCGTCTTCATTGGCAGATTAATAAAGAAAATGAAGAAAACTAAAGATCAACTTAAACTCTTGTTTCAACTTTTTGTCATTAAATTGATCGATCAATAACCAATAACCACGTGGATCTTGTTACGTGGCTTAATAGTAACAGTCTGTATTGTTAATATCACTTCTGTTTGTTCTTATTAATATATTCCAACCTTTTTTACGAGTATTTAGCAACATTTTTGCATAACTTCTATTCTACAGCTAGAAAGCAAGCAAAGCTAATACTGCTAGCAAGCAGCAAAAATTTATCACGCTAAAGTCATATTTAAACATGATTTGGCTCAGGAATATCAATAATATTTGTATTTACAGTTTTTATAATCTAGCAGATTAAAGTCTCGATGATTTGAACCCTGCAATGTCTTTTATTTTTTCTATAATCTGTGACCGTGTGACACAATGCTAATATCTGTATCTGTTTAACGCACCAATTCATATCCAGATTTGTATCTGGACTTGGATTTAAACCTGAGGTGGGTGTGGACTAAACAGGAAGCTGTTTTAATATTTAATGATTATTTTAATTTTAATGATTTCTAAAATCAGTTTTATTTGCTTGTACCTGCTTGTGAAATTTAATTTAGTTTCCAAAAAAAAAAGAAAAAAGGAAGAGTTTACCTCTTATTTATTTCTGTTTTTGTGTATAAATAGAATGTATTTGTATAAAATGTATTTTAACATAACATTTTATCTGTTCAAACCAGGTAGCATTTTCTTAATCAGTTACCTCTACAGATGGCACTGATCCAAAATTAATGCATTTGATTCCAAATTGAAGATTTAATTTTGAAAAAATGAGCATTTTATTTTATATTTGAGATTTCTATTTGATATATTTTCATTAAGGGGCGGCACGGTGGCTTAGTGGTTAGCACGTTTGCCTCACACCTCCAGGGTTGGGGGTTTGATTCCCACCTCCGCCGTGTGTGTGGAGTTTGCATGTTCTCCCCGTGCCTCGGGGGTTTTTACTCCGGTTTCCTCCCCCAATCCAAAGACATGCATGGTAGGTTGATTGGCATTTCTAAATTGTCTGTAGTGTGTGATTGAATGAGAGTGTGTGTGTGCCTTGCGATGGGTTGGCACTCCGTCCAGGGTGTATCCTGCCTTGATGCCCAATGATGCCTGAGATAGGCACAGGCTCTCCGTGACCCGAGAATAGTTCGGATAAGCGGTAGACAATGAATGAATGAATATTTTCATTAAACTTGAATAAGGTTTGTTCTTTTTAACAAGAAGTGCTTCGGTAGTTTTTAAAGAGAAACGTTTTAAAATATCAAATATAGGAAATATTTAAAAATATCAAAAAAGACGCTTTTTCTATGTTGCCTTTTCCACCGCCAGAGAGGTTTTTTAAGGAGCTTAATACAGCTATTTCTAGATACATATGGTTAAAGAAAAAACCTAAAATCCATCTTAAGACAATACAGCATAAGAAATTAGATGGAGGACTGTCGTTTCCTAACTTTGAATTATACAATATGGCTTTTCAAATAAGGGCAATTAAAACCTGGGTTAATCCAGATCCAGAGGCGAATATTATTCATCCTGTTTGCCTACAAGATCTCCACTTTTCAGGCATTTTAAAGACCTTAAAGAAAACTTATGGACTAACCACTGAATATTCACTTGATGCATGGAAAAAGGTAGAGAATATTATGGGTGTCCCATTTTTACATACTAAGACTACTCCGTTATGGCATAATAACTGTTTATGTATTGGTAAGAAACCCTTTGTTTTCAAAAAACACTGATGGGTCTGATGCTGGTGTTCATACAACAGGGGCTCAAATCATTTCAGGATTTGAATGCAGAGTTTGCTTTACCTGGATTTTCGTTTTTTTTATATTTAAGACTGAGGTCGGCTTTAAAGGCCTACGGCGTTCCCTGGGACACCAATGTGCTCCCACATCCTCTGTGGGAGTGGATGGACATTAATACTCCCTTTAGTGGGTTTAGTTTCTAAGATCTATAACTCAGTCCTCTCACTGCAATACACTTATATTCCAGCTATCCACTCCTGGGAAAGGGATGGTCTCGCTCAACCTTATTGGGACGTGGTATGGACCAGATGTTTCACTGCATCTAAAAATCTCGCACGTCAGATGATACATTATAAATGTATCAACAGGGCCTATATCACTCTCAGCATACTCTACAAAATAAAAGCTAGATCTGACAAATTCTGTCACTTGTCTAATAAATCTACAGTAGGCTCTTATTTGCATATGTTTTGGGAATGTCTGATGGTGGTTATTTTATGGAAATTTGTGTGTTCTGTTCTTTCGGACTACCTGCTCTTGGATATACCACAGGATCCCACACTTTTTCTGCTGTTAGATGATTCTAGTCTACAGCTGAATGCTCATCAAAAAAGGACCTTATCAGCTGCTAGTACTGCGGCTAAAAAGACTATTCTGAAGTTATGGATAGAACAATCCACTCCCACATCATTCACTTGGTTATCATATTGTAGAGACATTGCTTTGCTGGATAGTACAACTGCCAGGCTCCACAGCGCAAAGGACCAAACTATTCAGAGTTGGACAAATATTGCAGGGATGGCGTTTGATAGGCTTAAAAGTTGACATCTTTTATTATGTTTATTTGATTTATTTATTTCCATTTCTTTTCATCCTCGCCTTTATTACAAGTGGACGGTTCATGGCACCTGTTTGTACATAGTTCTTTTATACATTAAACCTTAAATTGTGATTTATGTCATTGTAACTAAATCTGAATAAAAATGTTGATCATAAAAAAAGATGCTTTTTGATACTGAGATTTTATTATCTGTGTCAAACAAAAACAAAAAAATGTATTGTTATCATGGCATCTCCAGTTAGATGCACACCACAGCAGTGTTTGTTTGAGTTTTTCTTTCATGCAATGGTGTTGAACTTGACCCAGTTCTGAACGCTTTGCCCAATCGTTCGACTCCACCCATCCTCTTTCCTCACAGTGTCTCAATGCAGAAAAACAGAATTACCCAAAGGTCCTTAAGCAGATAATGCTTGTCTTAGATGCATGACATCTGTCAGCATTTACATGCAATATGCTGCTCGCTGTAATTACAGCTCTCCGGGATGAACTTGATGATCTTGTGGATTAAGACCAAATGAAGCGTAACCTCGTGTTTCACCTGAAAATCTCTCAACTCCTCTGTGTGTGATCTGAACTAGATTTCTTACGGTCAAATTATTTACTTCGTGGTTAACTCGAGAATTATTGGCACCCTTCCTGAAACTGAGGGGATAAAAAATATCTAGAGTTAATTTATTTAAAGAAATTCATCCACATAGACACATGGGGGTGCTGTGTAGGTTTATCACAATCATTTTTCTTTCAAATCTTATTCAAGTTGTTATATTGTTTCTGTACTGCAGCGTGTTATCTAAAGTACTGGCACCCTTAATATTTTTCTTTAATCCTGTAAATAATGGCAGAATTAAGATCTGTGTGCCTTTGTGTCGTATTCTTTGTGTCGTATTCTCAGCAAACAAATTTATTTATAAATTTATTATTATATGATGAATAGATTTTAGTTTTATTTTTAGAATTATTTCAATTCAATTTGATTACAAATAATTTTACAAATATGTATATTGAAAAAAAATACTGTGAGAAACAAAAAATATAATTATTTTCCAAGCTTGCTATTATAAATTTCTCACTGGGTCAAGATCAATGGGCATATACTCCCTGTATAATTCTTATAATACTGTCATGATTTATATACATTTCAAATATTCTCAAGAGGTGCCAATACATTTGCTAAATATGTACTGGATTGAAGGTAAGTGTGTTCTACTCATCCTCTTAAGGGGTGCCAATACTTTTGCTGCATATGCATTGGATTGAAAGTAAGTAGAGAAGGTGTTTTCTGCTTATTCTCTTATCTGGTGCCATTAATTCAGGAGCTGACAATGTTATAGATGATTACATGCTCAGTCACATTGCGTTAAAGCCTACAGAATAAAGATAAAGAAAAAGGTGAGGTCAGAGTGTGTGTTGCTCTGATGGTCTTTTCTGTTCATGTCCCACCTGATCACACGCACCTGCTGTATCGCACAGCCGCTCAACCCTGGTCAGGTCCCTGCACCTGTTGGATTGTTGACTGAGGCTTAATGATCCCTTTTTTTGTCTCTATCACACTTGAGGGCTTTTTCCCCCGTTCTTTGTTCAAGCTCCCTGTCTCGGATGCATGTTGTTTAACCTCGGGTCAGCTGGATGTGTTTATGTTGCTTTTGCAAATCTGACAAAGCTATTACAGTGCTATCAAAATTCTCTGTTCGGATTGATCAGAAGGTGTCCTCCATACTTATTCTGTATCGTTAACATAGTAATAGTCTGTGTTATGTAGACGCTCGACATGAACTAGGTCTGATAATCGATTGAAAAATGAGAAATGGTTGATATTGTGTTCTTTTCTGTAAAGAGATGTTTATTTAGGGAAGGAGTCCCAAGTTTTACAAGCTGCATTTTTTTGCAACCTAACGTCAAGAAAGGAAAAAAGAGACACTGGTGAGAGAACAATTGTTTACAGCTGCTTTAATTTAGGTAATAAAAGGAACTCACTAGTTTCATGGAAGTTCTTTTCCATTAAAAATAACTATAAATGGATAAAAAGTTTCATTTTTTTAATAAATAAAAGGTGAATGTTGGCACATTGCTGTTGTATGGTGTCATTTGGTACACTGTGCTTCATCACACCACACAGCTGTTGATTATTTTCCCATAACAGCACAACACTTATTCCAGACATATTTTATGGATACTATGTTACATAATTTAGTTCTGGTCAGTTCTGGTCTGCCCTCTTCCTCATCCAGGAGCTCACAGATGTCCACGATTCTCGTATTGCTGTGATTTGATATACTCCTTTTTTATAGATGTTTTTCCCACCAGATGCTTTGGACCATAAATATTATTCACATAATATTCGCATTTTCTAATTATTTCTGAATGTCATCACTGGACGCTGAGCCACTGCTGCTTCTCTCCTTATTTTTATTTTTTTTTGTTGTGGGAATAAAAAAGGAGGAATCAACGCTTGATTTTATCCATGATTACGACATCAGATTTTTTTTTTTACGAAATATCTTCAGAGACCACATGTGTGCTTTAATCTTCACATGAAAGAGTGAGAGTGGTGTGAGAGCAGAGCTTTACCGAGCTCCAAGCTCCAAGCACTGAGTGTGGAGCACAAACTCTGATCCCAACTGATCATATATATATATATATATACAGTGGTGTGAAAAAATGTTGGCCCCCTTCCCGATTTCTTATTTTTTTGCATGTTTGTTACACTTTAATGTTTCAGATAATCAAACACATTTAAATATTAGTCAAAGATAACACAAGTAAACACATCATGCAGTTTTTAAATGAAGGTTTTTATTATTAAGGGAAAACAAAATCCAAAACTACATGGCCCTGTGTGAAAAAGTGTTTGCCCCCTAAGCCTAATAACTGGTTGGGCCACCCTTAGCAGCAACAACTACAATCAAGCGTTTTCGATAACTTGCAATGAGTCTGTTACAGCGCTGTGGTGGAATTTTGGCCCACTTATCTTTGCAGAATTGTTGTAATTCAGCCACATTGGAGGGTTTTCGAGCATGAACCACCTTTTTGAGGTCATGCCACAGCATCTCAATCGGACTGAGGTCAGGACTTTGACTAGGCTACTCCAAAGTCTTCATTTTGTTGTTCTTCAGCCATTCAGAGGTGGACTTGCTGGTGTGTTTTGGATTATTGTTCTGCTGCAGAACCCAAGTTCACTTCAGCTTGAGGTCACAAACAGATGGCCGGACATTCTCCTTCAGGATTTTTTGGTAGACAGCAGAATTCATGGTTCCATTTATCATAGCAAGTCTTCCAGGTCCTGAAGGAGCAAAACAGCCCCAGACCATCACACTACCACCACCATATTTTACTGTTGGTTTGATGTTCTTTTTCTGAAATGCGGTGTTACTTTTACGTCCGACGTAATGGGACACAGACCTTCCAAAAAAATGTAATTTTTGTCTCGTCAGTCCACAGAGTATTTTCCCAAAAGTCTTGGGGATCATCAAGATGTTTTCCGGCAAAACTGAGACGAGCCTTTATGTTCTTTTTGCTCGGCAGTGGTTTTCGTCTTGGAACTTTACCATGCAAACCATTTTTGCCCAGTCTCTTTCTTATGGTGGAGTCATGAACACTCACCTTAACTGAGGCAAATGAGGCCTGCAGTTCTTTGGATGTTGTTGTGGGGTCTTTTGTGACCTCCTGGATGAGTTGTCGCTGTGCTCTTGGGGTAATTTTGGTCGGCCGGCCCCTCTTGGGAAGGTTCTCCACTGTTCCATGTTTTCGCCATTTGTAGATATTGGCTCTCACTGTGGTTCACGGCAGTCCCAAAGCTGTAGAAATGGCTTTATATCCTTTTCCAGACTGATAGATCTCAATTACTTTCTTTCTCATTTGTTTTTGAATTTCTTTGGATCTCGGCATGATGTCTAGCTTTTGAGGATATTTTGGTCTACTTCACTTTGTCAGGCAGGTCCTATTTTAGTGCGTTCTTGATTGCGAACAGGTGTGGCAGTAATCAGGCCTGGGTGTGGCTAGAGAAATTGAACTCAGGTGTGATAAACCACAGTTATGTTATGTTTTAACGGGGGGGGGGGCAAACACTTTTTCACACAGGGCCATGTAGTTTTGGATTTTGTTTTCCCTTAATAATAAAAACCTTCATTAAAAACTGCATGATGTGTTTACTTGTGTAATCTTTGACTAATATTTAAATGTGTTTGATTATTTGCAAACATGCAAAAAAATAAGAAATCAGGAAGGGGGCCAACACTTTTTCACACCACTGTATATACAGTATATATAGATCCATCCTGTCTTGGCTTTACTGTAATAAGAGCTGGAGAGATGAGCGCTTGAGTTTGATAGTGATGCACACGGACAGTTAGACAGCACGTCTTCAAATGTTCAGCCTCCAGCTGAAATATATTTTTACTCCATACGTATTGTTATATGATCTTCCATAAAGCATGACATGGAATGTAATCGGCTCATTGTAATGAACACTACAGAAGGCGAAAACCTGTAGCTGATATAGGTTATGGAAATGATCGGATCATAGAGCAGTCCCCCACAAATTGGGCAGTTGGTGATATCACAAAGGGGACTTAAAAAAGGTTTAAATTTAAATGTGTGGGGGAAAAAAATTTTCAACAATGTATTGATTTCTGCTTCCTCACTCTAAATCTTTTGTTTCAGCTGCCTCGTGATCAGCTGGCCTGAATGAGCAGGTGTTCCTAATAAAGTGGTTGTGAAGTGTGTGTATGTCACCAGAGCAGAATCCTTTGGCCATGTTGACTTTGTGTTGATATGTCTGGTGCAGCAGTAGCGCTGATGTCCCCTGGCTTTGCATTGGAAATGTGGCCAGATGGGAGTGTGTGTGTGTGTGTGTGTGTGTGTGTGTGTGTTTGTGTGTGAGAGAGAGAGAGAGAGAGAGAGAGAGAGAGAGAGAGAGAGAGAGAACCTGCTGCCTCCTTCACTGCCTCCTTCCCTCTTCAGCTCGCATCCTCTTCCCTCAAGTGCTCTTTGAGTGCGTACCATCTGCTGCTACGCTCTCCTGCAGACAGCTACGCCAACATCTGTGTGCCTGGTGGGTTCCACCACCAAGCACTTAACACTACAGACAGAGCACTGAACTTCTCAATGACAACAACAACAACTCGGAGAGAGCGGTTTAAGACATGACTAATTCATTACCTTCACGGTGATACCTGACCCTAACCTTAACCAGTCAGAAGTTCAGCTAGAATTTCAGCAAAAATTTTGTAGAGCAGATTTTAGAGAAACTTTTAACTAAATGATGCTTTTATTG
>JAUCMX010000015.1:13681508-13684008 GCA_033459395.1 Hemibagrus guttatus
AGTATATAAATGACATGTATTGTGTGTTTAGCATGTACATCCTTGTCTATACTGTTACTATAGAAACATTAATTATTTAATTAAATGCTGTTGTGAGAAAAAAAGGAAATGGATTAAGATTTTTTGACCAATCAGAAAATAGAACTCAAAAGCACTTTGGTTTAAACAGCAATAATAATAATAATAATAATAATAATAATAATAATAATAATAATAAGATGATGATGATGAAGAATGTCTATTAGTAAAAGCTTTATTTTGCTTTTTTTTAATACTATGGGTCTAGTGAAACTACGTCACTGTTCTCCACCCGCTTTTTTATCGTGGTAGAGTCGGTGCTGATGTGCAGATATGGAAGTGCTTGTTGCGGCAGAAAGTGTAGCACCATGGGGTCATATACATACACACGCACACAAACATCCACCATTCATAATGCCAGTGACAATCAACCACGTCGAGAGGAAAAAAATCACACACATTCAGAAGAAGCAACGCATCCTTTCAGCTCCATAAAATCTCATGGATAGTGTCTGATATCCCAGCATGCCCTGCTCATAATTAGCTGCTCGGTTTAGTCCCAGTTTTCCCTCAGGTCCTCTGCGGTCCCCCGAGTCCCCATAACGCTGTAGGACCCGACTGGGGAAGACTTGTCCAAGGGCAATGTTTTTGTTTTTTTCTCTCTCTTTGAACACACACTCACATGAATCTGCTCCGTGCCGATTTACATAATCCGAGTTTCATGTTGTTTAACATCTCCTGTGATCATTTGTCATAGGTTTTATTTAAAAAAAAAAAACAAGCATCAGAATATATTTTTTATTCATCCCTCCTGAAATTTGACAATTTTGTGTTAGAAATTTTGCGTAGAAATGAACTCAAAAACAAGGCAAAACGAGCTTTGGCATTTTTCAAAAATTGCATAGATTTTCCTCAGATTTGAATTGAGCTGAAACCTTCTTCCATTTCCATGTGTTAAACATGTCTACATGTCTCATAAAACGTCATTACATATGTGTCTTACTGCTAGAAGATAAAGAGAAAAATTCTGTGCTTTTTTTCACCAGCAATTTCACCAGTTTAAATAGTTTTCTGACAAAAAAAAATAAATAAATCTCAGCAAATTAAAAAAAAGCAAACGTTTTTGGCTGCAACAATCACAAAAAAACTGATTTATTTTTATTTTATCTAAACACTTAAATGAATAATTCTTCCAAAAACAAATATTTACACACATCCTTTTTCCCTAAATATTGATCTTTGAAAACATAATTGCTGTCTGAATTCTTTCCATTTTGTAGCTAACACATTAACTCCGCCTTCAAATGTTAGGCCACACCCCCACCCAGCTCACAAAGTTGCCTTTGTGATCTCTGACGATTTGTTTTGTATTTTCTCTTATACACTCTCCTATTCTGTAGCAAAGATGTTGAATTCTCTGTTCTGATTGGTCGGAGGCTGCTAGTTATACCATTATGTTATTGTTTCTATAGCAACGGCTTATTCACAGGGACTTCTATGGCAGACAGTTTACATTTTATAAAGTAATGGATTAAAAAGCTATTTGTTTGTATCATGCTTTTTACAGAATATTTAGTTTCTAGTAACACAACGACTTTAGAGTTTATAGCTGCTACAACACGTGAGAAACGGATTTAAAAAAGGTCATTATTTCATTTATTTGATTGATCAGGTGATGAAAGGTGATAAAACACTTCAGGGCATGCTGTTATAGGTAAATAATCAACATAAGTCTACACTTTCATGGTATGATGTTTTTCCTGTAAGTGCTTGCCCCTGAACTGATTTATTCCTGATGCAGATCATGGTGTCGACACTCTAAAGCACAATGTGTTTGTAGTTCTGTTTTGTCTGTCTGATCGCCCTGAGGTCAGACTTCACTTTTTGCAAATTTCATTTATTTGTAGTGTGTGTGTGTATGTGTGTGTGTGTGTGTGTGTGTGTGTGTGTGTGTGTGTGTGTGTGTGTGTGTGTGTGTGTTTTTAAAGCATAATATCTCTGTTGTATGTTGTGCTGTGGTGTGATGTGTTGTGTTGTAATGAGGTGTGTTGTGGTGCAGTGTAGTGTTTTTTAGTGTGTTGTGGTGTGCTGAGTTGTGTTTTGGTGTGTTGAGTTGTAGTGTTGTGGTGTGGTGCAATATTTTGTAGTGTGTTGTGTTGTGGTAGTCCGAATTGTGTTGTGGTGTGCTGACTTGCGTTTTGGTGTGTTGTGGTGTGCTGAGTTGTGTTGTGATGTGGTGTGCTGTGTTGTACTGTGGGCTGGTGTGGTCAGGTATGCTGAATTGTGGTATGCTGAAATGTGTTGTGCTGTAATGTGTTGTGTCATCTGATGAGGTATGTTGTGTTGTGTCGTAATGTGGTGTGGTGTTTTTTAGTGTGTTGTGGTGTAGTGTGGTGTGTTGTAATTTCTTCTGTCGTGGTGTATTGTATTGAGATGTGTTGTGTTGTAATGTGAGCTGTTGTGTAATGTGTTGTGATACATG